>JAYDZG010000002.1:15825882-15839912 GCA_034509265.1 Microcambeva bendego
CTAGTGTTCACTAGTGTGTATATGTGTGTTTCACTGTACGGATTGGGTTAAAATGCGGAGAACGAATTTCCCTTGCAAAGTGATGAAAAAAATAATCTAAATCTAATGCAATCTTCCTATTTTTCAATCTTCCAGCTGACCAGTGGCAATAGTTTCAAACTATAATTTCCATAGTTTCAAACTATGGACTTAAGACTCCCAGCACTGGAGCGCTAGCAGAAAATTCTGCTTCTTCATGTTGACTTTTTGTGGTCAGCCAGTGATCAAATAAAAATGACTGATGATGGATCAAAATATATATTAGGTATTTAATGGCCTTTGTGCATGTCACAGGCATTCCTCTGTGTTGTGCACATACATTAGTATTACATTCATGCTAGAACAAAACATTGAGTTAATAAATAAAAAAAATAATTCAATAAATATAAGGGATGTTCACATACAGGTTCATCTAAATAAATTAGAATATCACAGAAAAGCTTTTTTTTCAGTAAGTAAATTCAAAAACTGAAACTCAGTTTTATTACAGTAGGTTTATTTCTTTTTATATTAAGTATTTTGGCCAACAGCTAATTAAACCCCAAAAGTCAGTATCTCTGAAAATTACATTTTAAAATGAAATTTTTGTACAGATTCACTGTTATATTAAATAAGATATATCACAGCATTAGACCACTGGAGACATGGTTGATGTATTTGAAATGTATGTATTTGATATGATTGTGGAATGTGTTTATTAAATAAGGAAAATAAGTAAAGATTATGTAGTTGTTGTACTCTGTATTGGTATCGGCAAGTACCTAAATGCAAATACTATACCTATGTATTGCTCTTGAATGGAAAAGGGTGCTTAGTGGGTAGCCCTGTTGCCTCAGCACTACTATATAGTGGTTTATGCAGTGTAGTTGCTATCTGCTGGGTTTATATCTTCTCCCAATGTCAGCATGGGTATCCTTTAGGTGCTCCAGTTTCCTGGGATGGTTGTGAAAGGAAGGGCATCCGGCTTAAAAAATGAAGCCAAATCAATATTGCGAACGATGATCTGAAGCCAAAAGCTAGTTAGTTTTTTTTTTTACTTGAATGCAAAACTGTGTGTTCAGTGTGTGTTTTATGAGATGTGTATGGCATGTTGGATAACCTAAGCTCATGAACACTGAATTATTTTGATTTGATTGAGTAATGAACTTTGTTGCAATTATAAGACTATCTGGTTAAATTAGACCAACAGGACTGAACTTCGAACTGAAATGTATTGGCAGTATAGCTTTAGACCTAGCTTCATATTTAATTCCTATGGCTCTATAGGCCTTAGCTTGTGTCTCTGGGTGGGAGGTTGGCGGCCTATTGTATTACACTTAGTTTTATAATGGGATTTTCAACAAACTCATGGTAAGGTGGTCACATACATTTGTTTATATGGTTTATGTCCATACTGACCAATTTTGCCATTTTAACTGCTTCATTTATGGCTAGCTTAGAACTTCTTCTGTGACTTGTGATCTACTTGATTCAGATTGAATGCAGATCCAGTCAGATTTCCAGCAGTTGACAACCAGCCAGATCAAGTCCACTAACAAGTTGTGCCTAACTGCTATCTACTCAATCATTGATGACTTATCAATGATTACCAGATGGTAATTGGTCATAGAGCTGAGCATGGGCCCCTGAGAGACCCCCATGATGACCGTCCATTTGACCCTGTAATACTTTCCAGATGAGAAAGAATAAATAAATAAAGTTTTGCAGGCCTATAAAGTTGTGCAGGCCTATAGCAGGTTTGTGTATCAAATGGAATATGTCAGTTGCAGAAGATTTATAGTAGAGATTTAGATGTTCTTTGGTTGTGATGAAGGAATGGATCGATTAAGTAGAAGTTCTTTGTCCTGCTGCCATCCGCTTAAAGAAAAAGAGCTTCTGGCAGTTTAGTGTGATGACAGTGTGATAACCTATTGATAAAGCTCTTTATTAGCTCTTGCTGTGGGCCATAGCTAGACCCACAGCTGCAGATATTTTAACTGGGTGGGCCAATTTATTCTCTTTTATTGTTTTTCTTCTCCAGCTTGGATCAAAGCTTTCAGAAAATTCTTTGAAAAAGAAGAAAAAGAAAGGAAATGAAAGGGGAAAGGGAGAGAAAAAACTGGCTGATAATTGCATAGATAATCACAACAGCATTCCTGGGTGATGGACTAGTAAGAGGGACACCATTCATGTATGGTGAGTGTGTGGAGAGGTGCTGGACTGGCGCATGTGTTAGCCCCTTGTGCTAGCCTATTCAATCTTGTGTCCTTAACCACTCTTAAAATGTACAACACTGAATTACTTGCAGGGTTATAGATTTCAAATACAGATTATTACAGATTCCATCTGAGGCAATTTCAAAAGAATGCAACCAACATTGTGTTGGTTCCCAATAAAGAGCACATATTTGTAAAACCCAGTCCAGGAAAGCTGGAACATATCTTGCACACCATTATATCAAATAAAGCTAAAATAATGGCTTCAATGTTGCTGTGTAGTGTTCTAGTAGACACCATCAAGTAAACCTAAACCAAGACTCATACCAGCAAAGGCTAGACCATGATCTTTAATGGCTGAGACACATACACAGTCCTTTTGGAAGTATGCTAAACCACCATCTGTTCAGCACTCAGTGGATGGCAGAGCAAGAAATTTAACATTAGGGTTGAATTTTGCTAAATGGCACTGTTTATGGCAGAAAATCACCAGCAAACACTTGGCCTAAGACAGGAATACACTGGACAAAGTATCTGCACAAGTAGGTGCAGAACTTTGGCTGTCTCTCAACTAGAAATGACCAATAGACTCTTCTGTGTTTCGCTAAGCCATCTTATCGGCTTCCTGCAAAACCAGGAAGTTATCCATTTCATCAGATGTCCTGCTGAGTCTGTTTTGGATGGAGTTTTACACAAGGTATTTACAAGACCTCCCACACGTTAACAACATTTACCGTGTTGTCAGTCACATCAGTTTCCTCTATTGAGAAAGGCTTCAAACTCTGTCTCCAATTACATCGATAACCACGAGGATAAGTGAAAGCTAACACAAAATCCTACAGTTTACTGTGGATTTAGCGAGCCAGCTACCTTAACAAAAAATATCAAAGTAACTCTGTGTTTATGCATTAGAAGTAATGTTGTAACATTTATATTCAGATGCATGTATATTTTCCTTTATTTTCCAGTCTAAAGATCAGGTGACAGGAGAGGTCAGCGTGAGGGCAATATGCTTTCGTTTGATGAGAAAGCTGGAGAAGTTCCAAAAGAAGCTTAGTGAAAACATATTTGCTACATTTCATTAATATAATTAAAACTAGCTGTTTCTAGAAAGCCCTTGAAATCAATCATTTGATAATCCTTAGCTTTAACGTGTAAATGACAGCTCGAAGATCTTGCTACAATCTTTAACATTTTTTGGATTATCTGATTGTTGATAGTTTTCAGGTTGGATTGACTATTCAAAGTTACCTGTTAACAAACAATAAGCATAATTAGAGGTGGACAAATTACACAAACCATGTACTTGAGTTAAATTAAAGATCCCTTATCTTTATACCTTTAGACATATGTAGTAAAATATGTACTTGAGTATTTAAAAGTAAATATACCATGACTTATTTTTTTTTTAGTTCTATTGTCATTTCGGTTACAAGACTGTTGCTTAATCAACTCATTTTAGGTGTAATAAAAACTCTGGTGTGACTCTTGGTCTCTAAGCTTTTATTAATTAGTCTGACACTGATGTCTAATTATCATAAGAACAAAAGTCTTCTTGTTTCACATGTATTTCTTTTTTTTTACATTTTTATAGGCACATAAAACAAAAGGACCTGCAGACTTTGCATAATGTAGTTTGCATAATGTAAAATCTCCCTCAAAAGTGACACACTTTAGTAAAGTACAGATACACAAAAACCTACTTTCATACAATAATTCATAAAAATAATTTTTTAAATAAAATAAATACATTTACCTATTTTCTGTCCACTACTGAACATAGCACAATTGGAATTCTATCGATATTTGACTAGTAAAATTCTGCAAACCGAACTAGAACAGCTTCCCTCCAAAGTCCGTCAAAGTTCATTGGTTCAGTGAGATCCACATGAAATGCTGACTGCACACCCTTTTAAGGCTGGTAACAGAAAAAAAAATCCCATTGAATATTTAAAATCCATGTTTTACTGGTGTCCTAAAGCCAAGAACATAATTCTATTTGTTAGAAGCCTCACAAATGTGTACACAGCAGTGTTCTGCAGTAAATCAAATGTGTCACTGCTTTTAAATGGTCTAAAACTCATGTTCAGTAACACGTATACTGTTTAATAGCTTATGTACAACTGTAAAACTAACTTGTGAAAAAGTGTTTAAACTTAGTAAAAGGAGCAAAACTTGGACAACAAGCTATGTGCTTCTGTAAGGTGTTGACCGGAAATAAAGAAGCTGGCTTATTTTCAAGTTCAAGTGGTCACTCATGCATAGAGGGAATTGTGTCTCTGTAGACACCTGACCTACCAAAAACTGGTTTGGTGTGTTGTAATAGACCTGAACAGGTTGTAGTATATGTTCGCAATTACTTGAATTAATTAAAAACTCTAAAGTAAGGGAATTTTAGTGTAAGCAGTATTTAGATTTCGTGATCATGCACCACTTTGATCATAATAATCTTTATAGCATATTTGGGTCAGTATTGCAGCTTAAAGCATCAGTGGTAGAACTAAAAGGTGTGTGTGCTGCTAGCTGTGGTCAAACATACAGAAAGCCAGAACTCTTGGTTTCTTTTTTGGGGTTCTCTATTTTCTGCATTTGTAATGAAAGGTAAAGTTTTTTGGGGGCAGCATTTTTACACAGGCCTTGTATTTGTACACAGACTCCTCAAGTTCACAGGCTAAATGAATCGCTACTAAATGCATGTAAAAATCCATAACGAATCAGGTTGCTGAGATGGCGCAATACTGACTAGAGACTACGCCGGCTGATCACATTGCCGCATTGGCATGAGGAACATTTTAACATTTGTGCATTTGCTTCCTTCAGCTACCATTTTTCACTAATCTTAATTTTAGTGTTT
The DNA here is from genome assembly GCA_034509265.1 of Microcambeva bendego. NCBI lineage: Eukaryota > Metazoa > Chordata > Actinopteri > Siluriformes > Trichomycteridae > Microcambeva > Microcambeva bendego. Next base: position 15,830,971 of record JAYDZG010000002.1, read on the forward strand.
TCACTAAATCTGATACACTTGCAAGTGACATTTTTTTTTCTTTTTGATCATTGTCTACAGATCTGGACCATTGGCAGACAATGCAAGTACATGCATTCTGTGTCTACACTGCCTTCACCCTTGGTGCTGGTCCCAAGCTGGGTTAAATAGGAGGGTTGTATCAGAAAGTGCATCCAGTGTAAAACAACTGCCACATCAAACATGCAGCTCAGTCAAATGTGCTTTTGAGAACCACATGAATACAATTATGACATGCTTTCCCTAATGTAGGTGAGCGCATTTACCGAAATGCTAAAAAAAAATGTTTTTGCACTGTTACTAAGTGTAAAAATAGTACAACCGAATTATTTTGTCAACTATAGATTTCATTCATTTATTTATTCGTAGGTAGGTAGGTAGACATTATGAAATTAACACCATAATCACAATACAGTAAAACCCCAAAATTTGCGGAGGTGAAGTTTCAAGAGCAGCCGCAAATATTGAAAATATTTTTTATCTATTAAACCCAAAGTATGTGGCCAAAAACACATTTTCAGTTGTTACTGCTGTTATTTGTGCCTGTCCACTGTCACTCTGTCCAGCAGAATCGATTATGTGGCAGCAGCTGTCTTACAGATAACTGTCTTGGTGCACTTTGTTTAACCAAGACCTGGGCTAAACCCGATGAGTAGTATGGTTTAGATGAAGCAGCTCCTCCCAGATATGAACACAAACCACGTCTTAGCGGCTGTGGAGAAGGACTAGCCACAATTTATCATAAAGACATAGGTCTTATTGTTAAGTCAACTTCTACAACTAACTCGTTTGAGGTACTTATAGCTGACATAGTCAATGAATCCTCATTTGATAAAACTAGTATGTTTACACTTGTTACTATTTATCGACCACCTGGTCTTACTCAGAAATATTATATGAATTTACACATTTTCTTTCCAAACTAGTCTTATCAACAGAACAAGCCTTAATTGTTGGAGACTTCAACATTCATTATGAAAATAAGTCTGATCCTCTTAAAATTGCGTTTGATTCTATTTTACAATCTATAGGTATTACCAAAAATGTAACAGGACCCACTCATCACTGTAATCATACATTAGATGTATGGTATAAACATAGAGCACATGGTTGTTTCACCACAAAATGACCTGATTTCGGGTCATGCTCTTCTAATGTGTAAAGTGTCTCTGTCTAATAAAATACAGCAAATACGTAATTTTAGATATAAACGTACTATTACGTCTGCAACTGCAGCAGCATTCTTAAACAACTTACCAGAATTACCAATAGTAAGATTAGCGTTAGAACCTAAAGACCTTGATCAGGCAACTCAAAACTTGGAGTCTGTATTTCGTACAAACTTAGAAAGAGTACCTCTAGTTAAAACTAAACTGAATAGGCAGAAAAAGCTTGCTCCGTGGTATAATGAGCACACACGCAAACTAAAACAAGCAGCACAAAAGTTAGAACATAAGTGGCGGCACAATAAGCTGGAAGTGTATAAGATTGCATGGAAAGATGCACTAACTGAGTGTAAAAATACACTTTTGAAAGCTTTCATATTATCATATTACTATTATCATTGTCATCATTATCATATTATCATATACATCATATTATTCTACCTTAATAGAGAAACATATAAATAACCAAAAATGTTAGTGAAATGGAATCTAATTTAAGTTTGCCAAAAGGAATTTGGGAGACTCCCCAAATGTATGGAGGAAGGTGCTCTGGTCAAATGAGACCAAAACTGAAATTTTCGGCCACCAAGGAAAACGCTATGGCTGGTGCAAAACCAACACATCTCATCACCCCAAAAACACCATCCGTGGAGATGTTTTTCAGCAGCATGGACTGGGAAACTGGTCCGAGTCGAGGGGAAGATGGATGGCGCTAAATACAGGGATATACTTGAGCAAAACCTCTTTCGGTCTGTCAGGGATTTGAGACTGGGGCGGAGGTTCACCTTCTAACAGGATAATGACCCAAAGCATACTGCTAAAGCAACACTCGAGAGGTTTAAGGGGAAACTTGAAAATGTATTGGAATAGCCTAGTCAAAGCCCAGACCTTAATCCAATTCAGGATCTGTGGTCAGACTTGAAGATTGCTGTTCACCAGCTTAAACCATCTAACTTGAAGGAGCTGGACCAGTTTTGCCTTGAGGAATGGGCAAAAATCCTAGTGGAAAGATGTGGCAAGCTTATTGAGACTTCCAAAGTTACTTGCAACTGTAACTGCCGCAAAAGGTTGTACAAAGTACTGACTTTAGGAGGGTGAATAGTTTTATGTTATTGTGACCTATTTGTTGTCTGCTTCACAATAACAAAATAGTTCAAATGTTCAAAGTTGTAAGCATGTTGTGTAAATAAAATGATGCAAACCCTCAAACAATCCATTTTAATTACAGGAGGTAACTCAAAAATTGTTGGGGTGGTGGGTGACTCCAGCTCTATTCCCACTACTCCCCTGGGTCTCCTGACCAGTTTGTCCAACTGTGCTCAATCCCTCTTCTTATGGTATAATGCTATGACAAGGCAAACAATTAGATTCTGTAACATTTTATTCTGAACTGAATCTATTATGGATGGATTAATTAAATAACACATGCTCATTTAACTCGCGTTAGCATTGCGCTGGCTCATGCAGCAAGAGTGCAGTAATTAACCTCACCATGGCTAGACATCTTAGCATAATTAAGCTATGCTTGAAATTGTTTTTCAGCTAGTAGTAAAGGGTTTTGTTGAATGGTGAACAGTTTTGGCAGCACATACTTGCTAATATCTCATTTTGTGTTTTAAGCATGTAGCCATTTTAATGTTATAATTAATGTGGTCTAATTTTAAATGGTTAAAAATTCATGTTTAAAATGGTTAGAAGTGTTTATACAGAGAATAACTACTGGCAGCATAGTTAATCACATTTTTTCTATACACAATACTGTGTTAAAATGTTAAACATATAACTTACTGTATAGTTCACAATACACGACTAATTGGTGACTAGGGGTTACACAACACTGGAATTGTCAGTGAGTTTTGTTTTCACGGAAACAAACGCAAGAAGTTAATGCATGTTAAGAAGTAGTGAGCGATCAAAGTGTGTGTGTGTGTCTATGTGCATTGTAAAATCCAGGAGTAAAATTAATGAATTGGAGTAGATTCAGCTACACGACCTGCATGGATTGTGATAACTCTTGAAATATTTAGCCGTTTTAAATGTAAATTTTAAAAAAAGTTTTAAATCTGATTTTGCTTGGGAGCAGTCGGCGAGTTGTTGAGTAGTTCACACTACACGAGTTCTCATCGCTGAGTTAATGTGAATGCCGAATGAATGCTTCCGAGCCAGCATATCAAGAGGCGATTAGTCGCTGAGTCAAGTCGTGTGAACAAGGCATTAGAAGACTAGTAGTTGTGGATGGATTAAGTATTTCTGAATCAAAATTATTTGGCAGAATTATATTTTAAATGATGCGGTGGGGGACTGCAGTGGGTCAGATTTATTGGACAAACACACACACACACAAACACAGCAATTTAAGTAGCGTCAGTTAGCCTGACTGCATGCTTTTGAACGTGTGGGATGAAACTGCAAACCTGGCTATCCAGCTGGGCAATCAAACCCAGACTTTTGTAATGTGCTGGTGGGTTGGTGCAAAATAGACAAGGTACAGAAAAAAGAACTTTTTTCACATAATATTTTACAAACTTTTATTATATTCATGGCAAAACCGATAGTTATTGGTAGTTCCAAGACAAATTTGTTTCTCCAGTTCACCTCATTTACATGTCTTTGGACTGTGAGGAAACCCGCACAACAATCTAGGACTTGAACCCTCTCGGTGTGAGGTGACAGTGCTAGAAAATAAATAAGATCCTAGCCTCGAAAGGAAAAGCCCTAGTTGGTACCCAACCAGATACTCGATCTGCCAATCAGCTGTCAATCGGGATGAGATTGCGAATGCCTCTTCCAAAAAAAAAATATAGGTTATAACAAACAATAATAATAAACCGTTAAATCAAAGAATCGATCATTGAGTCAGATTCAGACAAATAATTGTTTTGCGAGAAGATTCATTTTATGGCTTCCAAAAACAAGCAACTGACTGCTGGAAAGTGATACTTTTTACATTAAGTAAACGCGAAGAAAACGCTTCTAAATTAGGTTTAAGTTACACTGGTATTTTACCTACTGTATTTGAGTACAAAGCAATGCTCGAGGTTTGTTCAAAAAGATTAACTCGCATGTGCGACGAGAAATGATGAATGAAGATAATCCCCCGGTATACCGTTTTTACTCGAGGAGAAAGCACAATATTTCATTTCTTTAAACACATTTCACTTATTTTGTGTTGTTGTTGTGCTACATAACCTAATTCTGTTCTCCGAGACTCAGATTACAGGCTTAGCATTTTTTTCACAAATGGTAGTTCACCCAGACCCTGAAAGCATCCGCACAAAATAAAGTGAACAGAAATGAATCTAGAAAAAAAGAAAACATTTGATCTTACTATGGACGTCCTTGCCAAAAAGGGGAATACTGTAAGTTTTTTGATAGTAATCAGTACTTAATCATTATAACCTATGTTTGCATTTTACTTGTAGTTACTCAGCTAAGCCACTAGAGAGCAAACACTGACAGCTCTACATAGATATCGGACTGAGCTTGTAGCGCTGTGTGTACATTAGCATATGCTTGAGAACTGTTGTAATAAGTATCATTTATGGTGACACAAAAGACACCAATATAATTCAGGGTGTCTTGCCTGTTAACCAATAATTTGATTGACAAAGACTTTTCATGTTGAAAATCAATTATTACATTCAAAAATTACTTGTGGTAAATTATGCAAATGCAGTATTTTAATTTTGCTGAGGGTTCAGAGTCACGAGCCTCTAAATGGTGACTCAGCTGACCCCAGAGGTTTTCTTTTGAATTCAGGTCTGGATAAAGTTCAGGCTGCGAGGTACCCCAGTCTCCAACAGCTGTTTTTTAATGATGCGACCTCGATGAGCTGGAGCATTGTCTTCCATAAAAATTAAATTAGACCTGTGTTATTCATGCAGAGGCACAATGACTGGATTAATGATGGTATTCGAGTAGTATGGTCTTGACAGTTCTGTAATGACTAGACACACTTGCCTACACTGTAACAACACCACCACCATCATCAAAGGTTCGTCTAGTGACAACAGTGGCTGATGCATAGTGCTCTCCTTGACATCTCCAACATTGTTAGCGGCCATCATTCCTGCTAAGCATGAATCAACTTTCATCAGTAAGCAGCACTGAGGCAAGGCAATATAAAACATTAAAGAAAGCTTTGGGTATTTCCTGGATCACAGTGGCCTTAATAATTTTAAATTGATAAAAGCTTAGATTGACTCGGCCAGTCTAAAGCCGTCTGTTTCATGCCCCTGATAAACTCCTTTGTAGTTATGGCGGTGTGTTTTGGGTCATTATCTTGCTGCTAGATGGATGATCTCTCAATCAGTTTAGTTGCATCTTTCTAGCAGACAACATGTTTCTGTAGACTTCTGAGTTCACTATTCTGTAGCTATCATGCATGAGCATAAGCATTTTCTGGTGAAGTCTTCTGCAAACTATAGATTGTGATACCTGCACTTCTGCCCTCTGGAGGTTATTGATGATGTCACTAACAGTTGCGTGATTTTCTTTTTATAGCACACTCAATGTTTCTCTGCTGTTGTTTTTCTTGGTCTAGTCGGATTTTAATATTTCACTGTTTATTTTTAATAGTTTTTACATTAGTGTATTAATGTTTTATTGTTCCTCCTTTTTCCCTTTTATTATTACCTATCGATCCATACATCCATACAGCCATCCATCTGTTACTTTTTTCTTCAGGACATTTTAAATGGTTTCATTGGCTCTGACTTATTTTTCATCCTCTCTCAGCTTTCACCATGGACAGCTCTCTGGTTTTCATGTTGATTACTCTTCTAACTGTAAATGCAGTCTAGACAGACAAACCCCAAGTCTGAAACTGAGTGTAGACATTCAGTGCTATTTGTTTTCTGAAAAATCATTGCAGAAGGAGACCACTGACTGTCACGTGTTCCAATATTTTTAATCACATGTAAAATGGGTGTATTTAGACAACAGGGGCTATCTTCTGGACTGTGTATCAGATCCAGATGTACATACCTGGAAATAAAAGCTGAAATCATTTATCTAATTCATTTTAATGTCAGACCCAAATGTTTGAAGTTTACAGCTGAAATAAATGTTTCAGCCTCATAGCTCTAATACTTTTGGGAAGTATTTTTGAGGCAAACAGCAAATGGTACAGATTAAAAACATCCAGCCAGCTTAATCTTCAGACTTGTCTCCGGCAGCTCGGCCTCTGCACTTGAACCCCATTATAAACTTCTAAATGTAATTAAGAGGAAGATGATAAATAGTAAACATCTGTCTCCATTTATATATGTGAAACTTAGTTTTAATGATGCATGCATAATCTTTAATACAAATATCTAATTATTGAAGAGCTGATGCTTTGATGAGTAGAACGGCATATTTGTGTTAATCTGTCAGTCTGGAGACACCAGTAGATAATTTTATATCATAGGTCTGATGCTGATGCAAGTGTTTATTTTATTTAATAAATAAATAGCATGCATCACAATATGTCATATTGTCTGACCACATTTTCAGTGAATAATAGAATAATTCACTGCTAATATGTAGATAATCTTTTATTTATCATAAATATTTGGCTTACCGTTGTTTACCCTAACATTCCAGAATGACTGGGCTTATATGGACAAAGCAGGCTCACTATGCTTGCTTAGTTTGATAAGTTTGGTCACCACATCACACCATTCCTACATAAAACAATCGGAAACCTATCATATCTGCAAAGGGAAGTGGGAAAACTCCAGACTGATGCTCATGATTTTAGAATAGAATGGTGGACAGGCTTTTGATCTATTGTCTACATATTTTTGATGTTTGTTTTGCGATCTTCAAGAGAGAGGTTTGTTAGAATGGTAATTTTTAATGAGCATCCCAGCTCAACACATTCAGGCCTGAAGAGACGAAGATATCTTAATGTTTATGATATACCAGCTCAGTTTACAGTCCAAGCACTCCAGCTGTAGGTGGTCCATTTTTTTCTTCTTTTTCTTTCATGTTATTACAGTTATTTCCTTTCTTTTTGTTTTACCAAAAGTTAGTGCTGACCAGAGTACAATGTTGAGTTAACTTTTGTAGAAATGATATTCCAATGTACATATATGAACTGTAGGTCTTTCCGTCCGTTTTTTTATTTAAGTTTACTCTCCATTTTGGTGGCGACATTGTGTCAGCTGATTATGCTGGCCAAAGAAAATGTTGCTGTGTGAGGAATGCTGGAGCGTCGTGCTAAATTTGCTAAAATAAGACTCTCAAAAACCCCATGAGAACCACACACTGATCAGGAGGGTGGTCAAGCAAAAATATGTTCAATGTGTTCAGTGTATAAACTACGAATCACCTTATAAACCCATCTCTCTTGATCAAAAAGCTTGCGAACCATTAAGCTATTTATATTCATAGACAATCATTAGCTGGTAAATGGACTGCACAAGAGTTCACTGACTTTCTAAATGGCATTTATCCAATGGCAGTTTATCAACTTCTGCCATGCTAGAGTTGTGCTAGTTAATTGTAAGTACTGTTATTGTGAAGTGGAAAAGTCTAGGAGCAGCAACAGCCACTAATCTTTAGGTCATGCCAGCTCACAGAATAGGACCAGCATGTGCTTACATTTAGTGTTGTCTTGAAACTGGCTGTTTTGAAAGGCAACACTTTGAATTATAGTTACCCTTCTAATCACAAGAGCACTTCCAGTATTAAAAAATGTTTTCTGAGCCAAACAGATGCACATTAGCCTAAGATTACCTTACTCAGTGCCAAGTACCAGTTGATCAGTCTATCAGTATTGGACTTTTGAGCATTAAAAAGTATTTTTTGAAGTGGATGTTGTGATCTGATTGTCTGTCAGGAGAATGCTGGTTGTGAGAAATCACTAGATATATGTAGACATCTGACAACAAGATTCTTGGACATACCAATACACAACCATGGATATATCAGCATCTTATTTTCTAGTAAGTCTTTCCATAATATTTTGGACTGTAAATTAGGCATCTCATGCTGGAGGGAAAAGCCTGTATCATAATCAGCATTCTGCTTGGGTGGCTTTATTATGTTAGCTCACCACGAAAATCTGGGTTTAGATTTCAGCTATGCCAAAGTCTGGCCAGATATGATTGAGCACAGGCAGGAATTCACCATTCCCACACTTCAGAAACCACCAATTTTCCCGGGGAAATTTAAATGAAATCAAAGGTGTTGAGGTCAGGGCTCTGTGCGGACCACAGTTCTTTTTCAACAACTATTCAAACCAAAGCCTTTATGAATGTTGCACAGAGGGACAGTGATGCTTATACAAAGTGTACTTTCTAAACTATTGTCAGGAGGTTGGAATCTTTTATTTGATTTTGTTTTTAGAAATATGTGCACCCAAATAAGACGTCCAGCATAAAGACAAAGCCAAGTCACGAATGTGGACCACAATTCACTGTGGCAACCCCTAACTGGAGCAGCAAAAAGAAGTACCCAAATAAACAAATGCTGTACACAATGAGTGCATTAACATTTAAAATGAAGCAACAATTCAGAAAGGCTATGACAATATATGTACGGATATAATAAGCAAATTATAAATCTAAATTAGCTAAATGACTCCAAACGGTGATGGTATTCGACTCACTTATTTGTTTACTTCTTCCACTGTAAGGCCACCTATCGCTACCCTATCTGTTTGTAAGTATTCCCTGGGTGCCATAATAATGCTGGAGCAACATTATTTTCAGTCATCTTAATCGTCACAATGTGTGTATTATCTATCAATGTAAGGAATGCAGGCTGTAA
>JAYDZG010000002.1:15840092-15853103 GCA_034509265.1 Microcambeva bendego
TACACAATGAGTGCATTAACATTTAAAATGAAGCAACAATTCAGAAAGGCTATGACAATATATGTACGCATATAATAAGCAAATTATAAATCTAAATTAGCTAAATGACTCCAAACGGTGTCTCACTTATTGGTTTACTTCTTCCACTGTAAGGCCACCTATCGCTTAATACCTGTTTGTAAGTATTCCCTGGGTGCCATAATAATGCTGGAGCAACATTATTTTCAGTCATCTTAATCTTCATAATGTGTGTATTATCTATCAATGTAAGGAATGCAGGCTGTAATCTGTAAGGGAATATGACTACAGTATATGAGGGTGATATGGGTTAGACTTAATTAGGTGGTTGATTTCAATAGGATTTCTCTCTCTTTCTCAGGTTATTTTAAGTGTATCATCAAGTATTGGGACCCCCTTCTAACTATTAGGTTCTGACTCAGTAATTCTCACAGGCTTATTAAGTATTCTTTTAATAAGCAAAATGTCTTAAAAAAATATAGAAATGGTATCGGTTCCAGCATGACTGTGTACATGTTCAAAATATTTGAATAAATAGGAAGAGGAAATCCAAGAAGCTCATGATAAGGTCTGCTAATGTGCTTATCGACCACAACTTAAGGCTATGCTCATCAAGTTTAAATTTCAGCTGTACTTTTGGCTTCACCAGCCAGCCACCATGACTGATTGGGACACATGGGAGTCTGTGGCTCTTCTCAGTCAGGGCAGTGGCAGAGAAGGTATTATCAGGACATTTTAAACAACTAGATTGATAGGAAAATAGAAATATTTATAGTTTTGCTTGAGCTTCTTGAATTCCAATTCAGCACAAAACATTTCTACTCTTATGATACATACAAATATTTTCTGTATTTTCTGCTTTTGTCTCAGATTGAAAACCTTCAAGATCAGTTGAAGGATAAGGATAAACAACTGGATTCCTCGAGGGACAGAGTAAAGTCTTTACAAATGGACTCCAGCAACACAGACACAGCTCTCACCACTCTTGAAGAGGCTCTCTCTGAGAAGGTAGAATTGATGATGCTTGCAGGCTGGTCGGGTAACTATGGATGCACAGATGCCACTTTTTGTCATATGAGTACTTGCATTTGGAAATTCGCTGGAGTACAATAACATCACAATTCTAACAATGACTTAATCACCATAAATAAAGGGATAGTATCAAAGTTAAAGAAAATAAATATATTACTCAGTGACCAAAATATCTACTTAGTTCAAAGACATTGATCAAATTAGAGTCAAAATATTTTGAGCTTGCTAAACAAAGTCACAAATGTACAGAAATATGTCACTGCATGTGTGCACCTGCATTCACGTAAAATACATTTGCATAAAGTCATAACTCACAAACTGATTTTTTACTGTGAGCACAACAACATGCATGTAAAATAAATTCACAAACCTTTTTTTTTATCTAATGCTGCAAATGTGCGGCTTTAATTCAGATGAATAAATGTATTAGTCTTGTAAAAAGTGACTGAATGTGTCAAATTATCTTTAAAGAAAAAATACATACTACATACATTGTTAATTATAAATAATTTAAAAAATGTTTTATTGAAATACATCAAACTAGACTCTTCATATTCATTAAAAAGTAATAAATAAATATAAAAGCAGTTTAAAAACTGTTTAAAAAGTCTTCCCAGAGAGGTTCTGGGAGCCCCTCCCCCAATCGGCCTGGGCCGAAAGAAATAGACCTCGCGCAGGGTTACATGTGCGAGCCACCACCAGTAAACCAACCCGGGCCAAGGACGTCTGATCCCTACCTGAGGTGGGGCCTTGGCTTAGTTGAACACCCCCTAACTGCTTGGGTTCCAGGTTAAGTTCTGGAAACTGACTGAATGCGTGAGGGTTGGCGTTGCTCCCCTTGGTGCGCTGCCGCATGCGGTTGTTGATGCTGATAGAGAGACCCCAAGGTAGATGGGATATTGCAAGTGGCCAGCTCGTCCTTGAGGTCCGTGCATTAATACGGCTATTAGCACTGGCTCTTGCCTGTTGTTACTATATATATAGTGTAGTGAACCCTTAGCAACTTTGTTTTTTAATGAAATGGAAGCCCACTTTGAATAATGGTCACATTTAAGTGTTGTTTACATTAGGCCTACATAGAAGGAAAATTAACAAAATGCTCATGATTGTTCTTCACCGATATTAATATAATATTTGCATATTTTGCAGTGTGAACTGCCTAAAAAAAGAACAAAGAGCCATCTTTATGAACTGCCTGAATAAAGTTCCGGCTTTATGAACTGCTCTTTAAAAGGAACAGAGCCAAAAGATAGGGCTCAATTTGACTCTTCTTTGACTCCATATTTTAGGCAGTAGGAGGTGCTAATTATGTATATAGTAATATCAGTAAGTAATGATCATGCCAATTTTGCTACCTTGCTTTATTTCACTAGATACTTTCTCTATGCTCAGTGATTTGTCCCATCGTAAAAAAGGACACTCAGATGGGACCACTATGGAATACTCTTCTTTGCAAGAGACATACTATTATTGCTCCCGGAGGTGCAACTCAGTTTGTTACATTCATTTTAAAGAGTTCAATAGAACCGGATTGTTTGTGACAATCGTCATTTCACAACCCATCGCTATTCCAGATTCTGGTCCATGAATTCTGTTCTCTGGTTTCTGTGCACCTATACCATTATCATGTTCACACTAAATCATTATCGTGATACATATTGTGAGCCTTTTAGTCTTTGTTTCCATCTGTAATAGACAACAGCTCCACTCACATATGCTAAAATATTTCCAAACCTTGCTCCTTCATCTACCTGCTAAACCTTAAGTAGCTTTACTGTGGTAACGGTGTGGTATAGGAGTAATTTTTATCAGTTCAAGTACATTAGCACAGTATCAGACCTGATGCATCCCTACTGGTAACATCACATTAGCAACAAAAGCATAGATGAAGCCCTGCAACTACAAGAAACGAAAAATGAATGTGAATCCTTAAGACTGCTCTCTTTAGGGGTTGACACAGCAGATCATGCTCCGCATTATTTATATGGCATGGTTTTTACACTGGATGCCCTTCCTAACATCACTCCTATTTATTCAGGCTTGGGACCGATGCTACAATACACTTTTACACTACTGACTAGGGTGACACCCAGCCCAACAGTGGCATTGCTGAGTTTCAAACTCTGCACTGGTGTGCTGGTGGAAAATCTCACTTCTTCACCTGGCTAGAAATAGAAAAGAATTCAAGTGCAAAATATCAAACCAAAGCAAAATAGTTTAAAACAAGGGAAATGTAGTGATAGATAAAAGACACAAAGAAACAGAAAACAATGGGGAAAGTAGATTATAAATGGATAATATAGAACTGATAGCTGGTGTGACAGTGTGACGGGCTAATCAGGCCATCTGCGATTGATGCCATGGACTTACCCCAGAACACCAGACGCTGGAAAATGCAGTGTATACAGGCATATGAGTGCCATACACACTACTGAGTAACATTGTGAGTTGCCATGATAAACTTGCCAATGTTTCACTTTGATTTTTGGTATGAATGTTCATTCAGCCCAACATTTTTTGGTCATTTTGTGATTACACAATTTAAATCAGTAACTAACTTGAATCATTTGTTCATCAAGATCTGATGTGTGATTTAAGTGTCCCCTAAATTATTTTGAGAAGTGTTACTAAACAGTATGGGTGTGTTCGAAAACTCAGGAAAGCATTTTATGTGCATGCTCCTTCTAATATAGACACTGTTTTAGGGTAGAACAAGTAAGCTTTCCATGCTTACTAATTTGGGATGGACATGACTGCTCTCACAATAATAATAATAATAATAATAATAATAATAATAATAATAATAAATATGGCAGCAAATACAGGGCAAATGAATAAATTACAAACATTAGTTGATTTTTAATTTGTATAAAGGCAGAAAAGTGAAATGTAATCACTTAATAGCTGTAATTACCTGACTTTAAAGATGATGACTTATTAGAACCCTCACTAGTTAGAAATTCTGTCTATGTAGTCAGTAAGGCAGCGAGGCAGCTCCCTATGTTTTCAGACTCATCCTATTTCGAATTAATGTAACACAAATGGTACGGTTAATCTAGCATTGATTATGACATTACATGCAACCAGTAAACCATGCACATGTGTTGTGTAAACAATGACATTTAAACAGTGATGCTGGGCTAAGTCCGATCCTGTTTTCTTCTCTTTATCTTGCTGTGTCATACCTCTTTTTGCTGTTATGAGAGAACCCCAAAGCCTGTGCGAGCTACCCCAAAGGAATAGTCACCCATTCCAGAGTGTCTTTTTCTTACTTTTTTTCAAAGATTAAAAAAAATATATGCTTTATTAAAAAATAATTTTAGCTAGTGGGTTGCAACACAGTCATATAGTAAGAGATTATTTTCTGATCTATGCTCATGTGTAATCATTGCAATCATGGCTAGACATGCCATTTTCTTGATGACGCATTCATTCCATTTGTCTGAAAGATCTGATTGGTGTTAATCGTGAACCTTTGCTTAGTGCTTTAAATTTGTTTGCTGCATCTCATTACTGAAGTTCATGGCTGTAGCTTTTGTGGCAGCCGACTTAACAATTCACATAATGAAATATGTAGAAGACAAAGGCTTGTTTTTCTTTTTTCCCACAAAAGGTCATCAACAGGAAAATGTACACAGTCAGACTTGTGCTTTTTCCTGAAAGTCAGATGAGGAAGCAGGTTTTAAGAGAGTGGAATATTTGAGTCACACAGAATGGAATTCAGGTGGTGTTTTGTGAAATCTTTGTTTACCTATAGAACACTTAGTCTTTGTTTTGTATGTGAAGTTCTCACACTGAGCATCGTCTGGTTGGCCATAATAAAATCACACCGAATGATTTGCAGAGCTCTCATGATTCTTATTAAGGATCAAAAAGTCCACATGTGCATTCATTTCTAACATGTCTTTATTTTCTTTGCCTAATGTTACAGCACTGTCATTAAATAGTATTGTCATATTTTCTGTTTACAGCATGATTTTTCATCAAGTGTTTATATATATTCTTTTAGCAGGTTAGTGTATATGGCCAAAGCAAATGTAGTTTCCACTCATTGCACTCTCTCTGCAGCCTTAATTACTCTCATTATTAGTCTTTATTCCCTTGAGAATACTTTCCACATGATTCCTGGGTGAAAAGAGTATCTGTAATACCAGATACTACTGTTGGATTGGGCAGACACATTGGATGGCAATTTACATACTCCGATAGGTGCAGTTGATTGAAGCCACCTACTTCATACTTTTGAGAAAGAAAACAGTGACACACCTGTGCTGTATAACACATTAAACATCATATTTTTGTTTGAATGTGCCCCTTTGTTTGAATGTGCAAAGTAAAGTCTAAAAAGTCAGGCATTGTCTAGTTCAATGTTGAAAATCTCAAATTACCTGCAATGCTCAATTGATTGTTTATTAAGACTTATTGTCACTTATCAGTGCCTAAACTTTTTTCAAATAGGCACTTAGTAAAAGGCATTTTACACTACAAATCCCTTGTAGTGAATTATGGTACGCCTCTGTTTATGCAGTTTTGGAATAAAATGTCTAGCAAGCTCACCATCAGGTGTTTACAAACATGTTTGCTACATAGTGCCGCTCTACAAGCACAGTTGCCAATGCTCAGTGCATTTTTCTAGATAGATGTTTGTTAGTTTTTCTTGATCCTCCAGTGAAGTGCCAAAGGCAAGACATTACACTCGTGACTGAATGAAAAGAGGCATTGTGTTTAGAATGACACATGTGCATTGATTATACTCTGTAAATCTTTTATTGCCTTTTTGCTGCTGTTTCAGGAAAGGGTAATAGAGCATCTGAAGGAGCAGAAAGAAAGGGCGTTACAAGACAAGCAGGGGGAAATGGAGATATGCAAGAAGGAGAATGAGGATTTGAGGGAAAGGATTGTGTCCTTACAGGCACAGCTATTGGAAAGAGAGGTAAATGTTTACAATGTAGAAAATATGGATTACATGTCAAAACACTGTTCACGTGTATTAGTTGCCATAATTTACAAAATAATCGCGGTTGCCATGATAGTACTTCATCTTGGTCTATTTTTCTGCTAACCTGACTGCCAAATGTTGGGTTTAGTTCGGTCTATTGAATCATCAGCTGCATTATGTAAAATCTGCAGTGGTGCCACCAAGTTATGTTTAACGATAAGACATTAATTCTAAATTTGACCCTTTTACCTAACAATTTATAGCAGTAGTGTTTAGAAGTAGTATAAGAATCCATGTAATTAGTTTGACCTCCATCTCATACCAGAATGAATTTTCCAAACACCTTATGTGAACACCCTTCTGAGTTCAGGGGCATTAGTTACATCTCTCACAGGTGTATAAAAACAATCAAGTGTATGGTTTCAATGTTGTGTTCTTTACATTTGATATTTACATTTTACGTGGCTCTAACTGTGAACTAGATCAAAAAGACATGATTATTAGCCATGCTTCAATCTATTGCATTTGCCAATCAAACATGTTTTAAATGTACAGCTGCAATGAATTAACTGGTGCTCTGACTGTAGTGATTTTGATTATACTGATTAGTCCCAAATCCATGAGAAAGTCAAAATTGTTAGTGAAAAAGTCTAGCTATGAACTAATCTCAGTGTAAAAACTGGATTTAGAGTAGCATTTTCTGAAAATGTGTTGAGTGGTCAGGTAACAGTTACTGTATGATCTAAATAAAAGCTCTGTACAGGGCATCCGGAAATTCATAGCAATTCAATTTTGACATATTTTGTTATGTTACAGCCTTTTATTTATTTAGCCTTATTATTTTTTTCCTCAAAATTCTACATACAATACCCCCTAACCCCCTAGTTTTTTCCATTCTTCTTGGAAGAACCTCTCAAGCTCCATCAGCTTATATGGGGACCCATTTTCAGATCTCTCCAGATATGTTCAATTTGATTTACGTCTGGCCCTCAAGAACATTCACAGAGTTGTCTCAAAGCCACTTCTTTGTTAGGTCAGGTGTGTGCTTAGGGTCGTTGTCCTGTTGGAAGTTGAACTTTCATCCCAGTCTGATGTCCAGAATGCTCTGAAGCAGGTTTTCTTCAAAAAAGTATCTGTACATTTCTGCATTCATCTTTCCCTTGACCCTTGCAAGTCCCCCAGTTCCTTCTGCCCAAAAACAACCCCACAACATGATGCGGCCACCACTATGCTTCAGTGTTGGTATGGTACTGGCCAGGTCATATGCGGTGCCTGGTTCCCTTTAGACATGACACTCATTTTTGTTTCATTAGACTAGAGAATTCTGTTTCTCATGGTCTGAGATTTCCTTCGGTGTTTTTTGTCAAACTCCAAGTGGGCTGTATTTGCCTTTCTCTGAGAAGTGGCTTCTATCTGGCCATTCTATCATACATGTCTGATTGGTGCAGTGCAGCAGAAATGCTTGTTCTTCTGGAAGGTTCCCCTCTCTCCACAGTGCAATGCTGAAGCTCTGTCAGGTTGACTCATTGGTTCTTGGTCACCACCCTGGCTAAGGCCCTTCTACCACAATCTCTAAGACTGGCTGGGTTGCCAGCTTTAGGAAGAGTCTTGGTGGCTCAAAACATCTTTTATTAATGGATGAAGAAGGCCACTGTGCTCACTGGTTCCTATAATGCTGCAGAAATTTTTCTGTACCCTTCCCTAGATCTGCGCCTCAATCTAATCCTGCCTTCGAGGTCTACTGACAATTTCCAGGACCTTATGACTTGAATCAGGATTTTGAAGGATGATCAGTGGAAACACGTTGCACCTGAGCTCATTTCTGTGTCATAGCAAACACTGTGAATATTATGTTTTTGTCATTATAGGGTATTGTGTGTAGAAAAAAGGAATACATTTTTTCTAATATAACAAATGTTAATAATTTCCTAATGCACTGTATATAAAATACGTCTTTAGTTTTACCATGTTATGCTTTCTGTTTACTTTCTATTTATTAAACAAATGCCTTAGACTTAGTTTTTATTTTCTTATTTCTGTATGTTTTTATTCTATACATAGTGACATAGTTTCCTGAATTCAAATTGTTAATGTTAAAAAAAAGACAAAAATCCTATCCTCTCTGGTCCCTTTTTTGCTAGGGGTAACTTCTTATTGTTCCAGGAAACATGCTGGGGCAATCTTTCAGCCAGAATTTTACGAGAATATTTTCTTTTATATGCACTCCCATCATTCCAGGTAAATGATATCTTATTGCTTTTTGATCCTGCGGCATATATACATTTGCTGGAAGACCATTTAATTTTTTTGTTTGTGTCTACAAATCAAAAGCACTTAACATTTTTTAGAGCTTTAATTACAGACTTCAAACACTGAGCAATAAATAGATTTACATATAATCACTTAGTTTACATAAGCAGTTTTTTTTATATTAAACCAGGTTTAGGAATGAAATGTTGACTTTTGGTCCCCTGTAAAAAAATTGCATAAGCATTTAGTTTTTTTAGTTTTATTATTATTTATTTATTTATTATTTTGTTTTAATTATTTTGTTTTATTATTTTATTTTGTTAAAATTGGTAATTTGGGGTGTAGTATATATTTACTGTACTTTTCATATGGGTAATACATTCTAGGTCATTTTAATCTTTTGTCTTTTAAATGGATATGTGTTAAAATAGCCTCCCAAAAGATTTCCTCGACAGCTGTTTTTATTTTAAATTAGTGATCCTTATTCTGATCCATCAAAGAGAAGTCTCATCTTTTTTCATGATGTCCTAGTTCTAATTGGTATATCCCTATTGCTTTTTAATAAATATGCTTCCTAAACTTCCATCCCATGTTTTTCTTCAGACTTTCCTGGCAATTTTTTTCCATGGGAAGAAGCTTCGCAAATATTCTTATCTATCCATTTTTCTTATCTAATTTAATTCTTTGAACATAAACTTGCCTTCTGCTGCATTTTGTATTCAAGTTGTTAAACAGTGTGGAGATAAGAAGATAAGTCAATCAGCATAAAGAAGGTAGAGATGCACAATTCATGATATCAGATGCCACTGATGTGGGCTCTTGATATACCTGCTGTTCAAATAAACAAAAAAGAGGCAGTTTTGTAATTGCTAGCAAAGCCTTCCTGATGGTTATCACAAAGAAATTAACCCATGCATCACACAGCATATGGGCATGGCAAAACAGAAAAAGAACAATGGTTAAGGGTTTTAAGACAAATATTGGTAGTTACTTGAGGAGAAAATGTCCCAGATTAAGGGTCACTGATTTTTGTGTTTAAAGCTAGAATTATAAAAAAAGAGGGGAAAACCAATGGACCAAACCAATGGAAATTTACAAAATATACACAACAGCGTAGACATTAATTATCTGTGTCCATGGAATTTTCCTTGGATATTTTTTATGACTCCTGATGGCAAATCTGTAAGTTAATGCTAAACATTTGGTTTGTGAGAGTCATAGTGTAGTCTAAGAGTTGAAAGGCTTTAGTATGTAAAACACTTTGTGTAATGGGTTGTGTTAACTGTGTGTGAAGGAAATGGTTTTAGATCAAGTTTCAGTCAAGTTGTTGAAAACATGATGCCAGTCAATCACATTGATTTGAACATTCTTTCTGCAGACACAGTTAATAATTGCTCTCCCCTCTGTAGCCATAACTTAATGGGAATTTTTACCTATTTATTCAGAAGAGTATTTGAAAGCATTGACGTTGAACAAAAGGTCGTGGGTCACAATTTGCACTGCACTTCATCCCCCAAAAAAGTTAAAAGGGGTTGTGGTCAGGAAGATCTCTGTGGGCCAGTCAGTTGCTTTCATTCCAAACTTACCCAACCATTCCTGTGTCAACCCTGCATTGAGCACTGGAGCAAAGCCATGTGAACTGAAAAGAACATTTCCAATAATGTTTAGAACATACAATTGACCAAAAAGTATTTGCGTGCCCAACGCAATCATCAAAAACAATTCTAACTATAAGTATTTCTTCTCCAACAAACTTTACAGTTGGTACAGCACAGTCTGGGAGGTGATGTTTTTAAATTCGCAATTTGATGCTCAGTAGCTGTATATTCAGAAATAAGCAACACTCAGGCAAAACGCAGTCCACAAATTTTTACATAAAAGTCCATGTTCGCATTGTTAGATGCCATATGAGAGTTGGTACTCATGGTCTGCTTAACCACACCTAAAATACTGTTTAAACACAATAAAAACACACCTGACACAAATAAAATATTCTGCATCAATTGTGATTGATACAACATGTGTGATTTATATCCACATCTTCCAGTTGTAATTTGCAGCATCTGTATCAGTATTAGACCTAAAAAAGTGGTATTGGTACAGCCCTATGTTTCCTTAATATTGTTTCTAATGGAACTATATCTCTCTACGTGATTGGCTGACCGATTACGCAGATGTGGTCTTAAAAGTTCAAACCTGGTAAACCATGGTGAAGCATCATTTAAACACATGGCTGTGCTTTCATGTGCATAATTCATGAGAGTCATCAAACTCACTGGCATCATTGCATTTTTATGAATGTCAGGTATGTTTATGTGAACACAGCATAGGACTTCAATATAGTAAAAACCTTTGTTCAAGCTAGGCAGGGCCTACTAGCTACTACTTGCCTCCCTAGATTTGTTTATTTTGCTTGACGTGAGGTATGTCTCAAGGTTATTTGATCCTTATGATTTATAACTTTAGTTTACTTTGATTCTGGTGTAGAGCTGCCATGATTTTATAAGATTATCATTATGGTTTTATTGCAACTTCAACAGACTTTGCTGCCTGAAAATGTACCCAGAAGGCTCTTACCTTTCAGTCTTTAATTTATTGTTTTATTTTTCTCTATCTATCTCACTCAAAACAAAAGTCATCTGCCAATAGTTAAAAGTACACTTTCCATTTTCCAAATAACTTGATTTACCAGGTTAAAACAAAGATTAAATCTCTATCTTTGAGAATAAGTTACTGCAACACATTTAAATATTACAGCATAACAAAAAGGGAGAGCTGGCAGGTAGCAAGGTCATGAAGTCTTTCAAAGGATATAAGTGCCCACCTTCCCCCACTGTCATCAAATATGAGTGATCAGACAAGAGAAACAGAACAACAGCCCCATCACCATAAGTGACCAATAGCCAAGCGTTTGATGGTTTAATCAGTTTAATCCATCCATCCAACAATCCACCCATCCATCCAACCATCCATCCATCCATCCATAACAGTAGAATAGCAGTTTCTCATACAAGGTTACAGGTTGGCATTATAAAGACAGTAAATAGTTGTCTTTCAACAGCATAAAGGTTCATACTTACCTTTTGTCATTCTTGCATATGTGTTTACTAAAAGGTCCTTGAAGCTAAAGGTGTATCTCGGACAAATCCTGTGGTCTCAGATCAACTGACAGCTCTAGAAAAAGAGGTTGCTGTCCACAAAGAGGAGACCTTAAAGTGTAAAGCAGAAGTGGACAGACTTTTGGGTGTTCTTGGAGGGCTGGAATCAGAGTGCAGTGAAAAGGATAAGAAGATCTCTGAACTGGAGAGGTAGACAACTGTAACACAAACATTTTCAGAACCTATGCAGTCCATACAATTTATTTTTTAAGCTATTTTTTAAACCAGGAGTGTCAGACTCATGTTCACATCAGCATTGTAGTGACTCTCATAGGGCAAGTTGTAACCTAACCTGCTTTATTGTAGTCTGCCTTTTCTGTTTGGTGTCAAAATGTCAAATTTACACTGTACATTTACAATGTGAATCTACTTTCATATTGTACTTCTTTTCCATATGCATGGCCTAATAACACAATATATTTCATAAAATATTCATTTATTTCCTTGCCGTACACAATTCAAAATTTTCACAATGTTTTCTAATGGCGGGATGTGATCACTTTACAGGTCACAAAATCGGCATGCACTTACAGGTGATTCGTCTATATTGAATTGCAAAATAATTAACTTCAATTTATTATTTTTCACACTAGTTTTCACTACGTTCCTTTGTTGCTAAAATGGAAAAGTGACATGTATTCTAAGCTAAGATCAAAGTTAGATTCTATGACTACGGTGTCAATGGTTGGCACTTAAATTATAAGTAGGCCTCTGTAAGTACTTGAACCACCACAACAATCAGACATCATTGAAACCCTGGCTGGACACATGAAAGCACGCCAGATTTAGCCCACAGGCCTTAAGTTTGTCCTCTTTTATATGATCTATATAATTAGTTTGTTATTTTAAGTGAACCACAGTGGAATTTGTAGTTAGGGTTAGCCTTGTGCCTAAAACAATATTATTGAATATTGTGATAGTTTAAATCCATGACAATATAATGCCAATAAGGGTCAAGTGCATTGCAAAACTACCTATGATAATAAAATATTAACAACCAATTAACTGCAAATATAAATGTTTACTACACTTCTCTATACAGGTGCTGGTCATAAAATTTGAATATCATGAAAAAGTTGATTTATTTCAGTAATTACATTCAAAAAGTGAAACTTGTATATTATTTTCATTCATTACACACAGACTGATAGATTCAAATGTTTATTTCTTTTAATTTTGATGATTATAACTGACAATTAATGAAAATTCCAAATTCACTATCTCAGAAAATTAGAATATTGTGAAAAGGTTCAATATTTAAGACACTTGGTGCCACACTATAATCAGCTAATTAACTCAAAACACCTGCAAAGACCTTTAAATTGTCTCTTAGTCTATGTAAGACTCAAAAGGTCATTGCTAGAGTGTCTGGCTTTTCACAGCTATGTGTCCAATTACATTATTAGAGAGGCAAAGGGAAGGAAAAGATGTGGTAGAAAAAAGTGTAAAAGCAATAGGGATAACCGCACCCTGGAGAGGATTGTGAAATAAAATCCATTCAAACATGTAAGGGGGATTCACAAAGAGTGGACTGCAGCTTGAGTCAGTGCTTCAAGAACCACCACACACATATGAATGCAAGACATGGGTTTCAGCTGTTGCATTCCTTGTGTC
>JAYDZG010000002.1:15976907-15994903 GCA_034509265.1 Microcambeva bendego
CCGGGAGAGTTACGGTATGGAGAAGCCCCAAAGAAGCGTACCACCCAGACTGTTGCATGCCCAGAGTGAAGCATGGGTGTGCTTCAGTGATGGTTTGGGCTGCCATATCATGGCATTACCTTGGCCCAATACTTGTGCTAGATGGGCGCGTCATACTAATAAATTATTGTGGTCTAAAACCAGGTGTTTCAGTTTCATTGTCCAACCCTTGTATGTATATGTATATTTGTTTTTATAAAAGTAATAAATACAATTTCTCTTGAATTAACATATATAATTTAATTATAATATAATTCTTTCTTAACTTCACTTAACATAAATATTCGTTTTGTATTGATTGTTTTGTATTTGATAGTAGTAGGGATCTTGTTCATTATGGCACAAAACAAGGGTGAGTCAATTGTGTGTAAGGGCTGCATTTCCTCTACAACATACTGCCCGACCAACTTCTACTCTTCCCCTGCTTACTGGTTTTACACCGAAGTCCAGCTTTTGTTGAGCTCTTACAGTAGTCGCAGCTCTCTGCTTTGCACCACCTGGTTGGACTTGCTCTTTAAGTTTGACTGTGCCGTGCTACAACTTTAAAAAAACTATGTCAAATTTGAAGAAACATTTAAAGGTAGATAGCACTTTGTCGCAAGCACAGAGTGAACCACGAGCCTTGATATGTTAATCTTTAGCTGACAAACTCAAAATAGTGCCTGTATTTCCAGCTTGAAAATGCTGATCTCTCTCCTCCCTCCATTGTTTACGTTTGTTTTGCTGTGTGGTATTACACTAGTTTTCCTCATGACTTAGTTGTCGCATAGGCCAGACGTCACCGAGATGCAAGACAAAATCAAAAGATATATATTTTACTAAGGAAAATTACAAAACAAGTAAAGCAAAGTGACTTGGATAAATAACTTTAAACTGATTACTGGATTCGAAATAGTAACTTGTTAGATTACTCGTTATTGAAGAACCACCACAGCCAAATGGCCTCTGTGGGGCCCTTAATTGTTTGCAATGTATGTGGTCATAATTGTACTTTTCTTTGTATAAAATTGTCTGCTAATTGCATTAAATGAAATGTAAATAACCTGCTGCAGTTACAACCTACAGTTTGACTTTGCTGGTTCCCAGCTCAATAGTTGATCTAGTAAGCTAAATTTTATTGTTGGCTATTTTTAGACCCTTGCTTTTTTTGCTTACCAATTTTTTCATTCTTCAGTTTTGTACTGCATTTAGCGTTTTCTTTACCCTGATCAATGCCTTGCCACAAATATATTATTGAGGTCCACAGATAACATGGTTATTCTTTCTTCTCCCAATGGGAGTCATAGCTCCTATCACAACACAAAGTGCACTGAAATTCAAGGGATCTGGATACTTTCTGAATCAACTTTATATTGGTTAAAAATCAACCAACAATAATTTATGATACACTTAAGTGTTGACTAGTCTTACAGAGCCAGAGTAGACACCATGAATGGATCTATCTGCAACTAAAGATAAAAAGTACAAATCTGAACATTTTTTTAACATGTGAAACACACAATGCACTCAGACTAAGGATAACAATATATACTTTTATTTTTATACAATTGTGGAATAACGAGGCAACAGGTTAAAGCAAAGCACTAATTTTAACTTCATTTATATATTAAAAGAGCCATGGATAAATATAGTCTGTGTGAAATTATAAAGGTTTGCAAATATGATTCCAAGAATGACATATCTGCAAAGTATGATCATGATCTGTATTTTATATATGTACATTTAGATTGTGAAGTTCCAGCAGTAAATGTGAGTGGAATTGAATTTATTTAACAACCAAACAGCATATTTTTCATGTCTTAAAAAAAATCAAAGCATATGGTGTTAACTTGATGATCTGATACAGATGCATGGCATACAAAACAGAAAATCTCACAGTACTGTGTATGGGTCTTGCATTGTGCATAGTTCAAGAATTGTGAAGGATGTTCACAAACCATGGGCAGTAATGTATATTAAATAACTACTAAAAACTAATTGATCTTCATGCATGAGATTGTAGGTTTGCATATAATATAATATATTTGTTCAAGTAGCATTGTACCCTGTGGCAAAATGCAAATCTGGTATTTACACTGCGACACATCACAAAAAAGACCACATTTTTGTGATATTTTATCTCCACATTTCTTCTGCTAGACGTAATTTTTTATTTTTCTGTATGCAGGAAGTCGTGAGGCAGCATTTACTTATGCAATCAGTGCGGCAGGTGTCATAAATGCAGTGAGCCGAGCATGCAGAGAAGGAGAGTTGTCAAGTTGCGGGTGTAGCAGGGCAGCCCGGCCTAAAGATCTTCCCAGGGACTGGCTCTGGGGAGGATGTGGTGACAACTTGAACTATGGGTACCGCTTCAGCAAAGAATTTGTAGATGCCCGTGAGCGAGAGAAAACCCATGACAAGGGCTCAATGGAGAGTGCACGGCTCTTGATGAACCTACATAACAATGAAGCGGGACGGAGAGTAAGCATTTATTTATTTTATTTTTATTTTTTTTTTACTTTATTTCATCTGGGAAAATGTTAAGACTGCTGGTAAATTAAAATTTGAAAACCTTTAGAAAGGTAAAGTTGTAATATATTTTAGTGGTGCAGCAGTCAATTGCAGTACCTCAGTACTGCTAGGATCCAGGGTTTAAGTCTTTGGGGTTCTGGAAACCAATCAGGCTTCACGACAAACAAAATGTCATCAACAACAAAAAAAATGTCTTTGGAGGCTGAGACTCTGGGATGGGTTGATACTCTGTCAGGGTTGTGGTACTGTTGCCCCAAGAGATTCCAGGAAAACCAGACTCACTGTGATCCTGACAAGAATAAAGCCTTGTAAAAAGGAAATTATAAATTATTATACATTTTTAATTGTAATTATTGTTTGTGGCAAAATGAACCAAAAAGGATTTTATTTAACTTACTATTTAATGTATTATTTTTTTTAATGAATATAACATATTTACATTGTATACCACTCCCATCCAATATAAAATAATAACAGAATAAATATAAAAGCAAAATATAAAAGCAAAAAGTAAATAATGTACACACCAGTAAGCGAATAAATAAAGCTTAATTAAAAATAATCTTTCTTCCCCACTATTTTATAGGCATCCATGGCCTGGTGGTTAGCAAACTGGGCTTGTGATCAGAATGTTGACTGTTCAATTCCCAGACCCGACAGGTCATGACTGAAGTGCTCGTGAGCAAGTCACCTAACCTCTAGCTACTCCCAGGGAACTGTGGCTAGGCCTCCCCACCTCTTCGGGCATGTGTGCTCACTGCCCCCTAGTGTTCACTAGTGTCCACTTCATGGGTTGGGTTACAATGCAAAGGACAATTTTCACTGTACAGTGATGAAAAGTATATTGTAAATCTAAAAATATATATATCCAAAAAGTTAAAGGTTAAATATTTGGCCCATTTATTTCTATGCACCTTACCCATTCTACAGACCATCCTTGGTACTATCTGCCTTTTAACTTTAAATTAGTTTTTCTTGCAGATTAATTGAAAACATTTTAAAATAAAATTCTGTTTCAAAATGGAAGCACAGTAGCAAATGCACATTATTTATAGATGCAAGCACAACATTCACAGTCTGAGAAAAGTGCTATTCTAAGATCGAACACAATCTGCTATAGCCCAAGTCAGTGCAATTTATTAGGTCTTCAGTGCAATCTGTAATAAAATGCACATTATTTATTTTATTATTTTACAAAGCCTTTAAATTTTGACATTTTCTTTTTCATTTATTTGCTTTTCTCCTGGCATTTGCCAAACCCAGATGTCTATCTGCATGATTTGTCCTTCCTTAAAACATGTTTTCACTGCTCCACTGTCGCCTGTTACCAATTCATATGCTTAGTCTAATGTTAAGAAATTGGACTGTGCTGCAGCTACCAAATTCTAATTTGTATTTAGAAATTATATATATATATCTTTATTCAACTAACAAAAATATATAAAATATACAGAGCGTGACAAATATTCTTATTGCATTTTACAAAATATTCTACCATTTTAGCAATTAGGTTTGTAATGTAAATTGATTTTTGTCCAGGCCACAAGTCATCTAAACTATTCCACAAATTCTTGATCAAACAGTTGTGGGGGGGAAGCATTCAAGGATATACTACTTCTATAGTTTCTATTACTTTTTGGCCTTCAGTGGGCTGTCTGTTCTCTGTTTATTACCAGATTGGATCATGATGTCTTTTTATTTCTTTACCAAATCCGGTTTCATTGCATTAAAAGCACATCTGCAACCTCCTGAGGCCAGTGCTCACTTCAATGATTATAAATCAAACGTGATTGTAACTCAATCACAAAGATTAATCCAGTCAGAACTGATTTATGTTCAATAAGATAGAAAAGTTGTGGAATAGAAATAGATAGATATATATTGTAATGCCATTTTACAGTTTCAAGATTATTATTATTTTTTAAATAACCAGAAAAAACAGCTTTTTAGCTGAAAACATTTTCTCCATTTAAAAAAAGGTCAAACTAATGCTTGTTTAATGTGTACAATATGAAAATAACATAAAATAAAATAACATATGGCCTAGAAATGTCGGTGGAAAAAAAGTAATGTGTATTGGGGTTACTGGCGTTGGCCTGCCCTGCCAGGTGGAACTTGTGGAGAAACAGAAGAGCAACAATGCCATACTGTTGCAAATATTGGTGTGTTTACAGGAAGAATGGGACAAAACGCCTAATTTGTTATAGAAACAATTTAAAGTGGTAAAAATTTACCGTTTGCAGTTCTGAAATGCAGATGTAATGTGTAATATATCAGGTTCATTCTGTCTGCAGTAAAATACATGAATGAATTGAATTGAATTGAATAAAATGAATTGATGATTAAGTGTAATCATTGTAAAAATCAAGATGATTCCAATTAGTTCACTTGTGTATGGATTAACCAAATTAAGTGAAGCTAATACAGACAATATGTTAATACCAGTACGTTAATAAATTGATTTTGTAATCATACACACCTTACCTGTCATTTTCTTTATCAGATGGTGTCAGATCTGGCCCACGTATCCTGCAAGTGTCATGGTGTTTCAGGTTCATGCAGCCTAAAGACATGCTGGCTGCAACTAGCTGATTTCCGCAAAGTAGGCGATGCACTGAAGGAGAGGTATGACAGTGCTGCTGCTATGAAACTGAATGCCCGGGGGAAGCTGGTACAGTTACATTCCAAGTTTAATCCACCCACCAGCCATGATCTGGTATACGTTGAGCCGAGTCCAGACTACTGTGTGCAGAACCGCAGCACAGGCTCACTGGGTACAAATGGACGCCTGTGCAACAAGACCTCGGAAGGCATGGATGGCTGCGCGCTCATGTGCTGTGGTCGTGGCTATGACCAGTTTAAGGCCACACTGGTTGAGCGCTGCCACTGCAAATTTCACTGGTGCTGCTATGTTAAGTGCAAGCGCTGCTCACGGGTCGTTGATCAGTTTGTGTGCAAATAGTCATTCCATTTTCTTTGAGAAGCAGAATCGACATGTTCCAGTTTTATAATGTTAACATAAAAGACTGATGACTGACACTTGAAAATCAGTGGAATGGAAAGGAAAAAGAAATACCTATATAAATTATATTTATAGAGTCAAAACAATTATATTGTTACAGAAGATACCAACTTCTTTATTTTTTTTTCTTTCTTTTTTTTTATTAAGAGATAAGCACCCTACATTTAAAGAAACTAAAATAATTTATTTTTTGTGACACCCCTCTTTGTTGTGGCTTTTAAGTTGGATTTGTTGCAGTGACTGTAATGACATGAAGCGGGACAACAGTAATAATAAGAAAAAAGGGTCTGTTTCAAACACTACTTTCAAAGTGCTTCAAGTGCCACAGAGTGGACTAAGTCAATTGGTGCTGGTGTTTTGTCTTAACTACTGCCTGCTGCTCAAAGGCTGGGTTCACTAAAAAAAAAATCATTGACATTTTGCTGCACGAATAAGCTGATTAATGTGCCCTGGACAGGAATGGTTACACAGTACAATATTCAAACGTTCATCACACAAAATAACGGTTATTATTTTTCAAAGTTGTTTTATTAGAGGCTCTCTTGTAACATTCTACATCACTGTTCAATTTAGGTTTAACAAGGGCATACATCTATAAGGCAAATATAAAAGCACAAGTTTACATTTCTTAAAAGGGAAGCAGAAGCATGGTAATTAACTAACACAACTGAGGTACATGTTTATATTCCTGACAGCTTTGTTTGGTGTCCTTTAACCAAAACGGGCGTGAGTGTGTGCATGTGTGCACTTTCTCTTTCAAGCCAGTAAATTGGTGTTATTTACAGAGAAAAAAAGTACCACTCTGTGGTAGGTTATATGAGGCAAAAATGTTTAGCTGATCAAAAAGAAAAAATAACTTAGCATGCAGGCTTAATTCACTTTAATCCAGAAGATTTGTGTGTATGGGCACCAAATTTACAATGCAACCCCTTGGATCTGCTATGATTGTGATAAGTGTTCCACCTGCTATGGGCCAAAACAGTCATTATTGCTAATATGAAAACATGTCATCTTTTTCTGTGGTGTACGTTTCCTTTATTTGGGTTAAGTGATAAAACAATATATTGTTTTTTTGTGTAAGATGCAACAGTAGTCCAGCCTGTCTTGACTAGCAGCTAAATGAACAGTTGTGAACAATGGCAATGTTAATGGAAAGCAAATTGAACAAAGCACTTACTCATCTGAAGGTTCCCGGCCTTCTCAAGCTGTTGGAGGGACGGGGGGTCTTTTAAATGTGTAATCTGTTATTGCTTCCAACTATTGGCTAAATGTAGAAAACTATTTATTGGGAAAACAAAGGCAGAGGTATAGAGGCAGCAATTTGGACCCAGATTTTACAACCTTCACTGAAACTTTCAATGAATTCACAAACCAGGTGTAGTGATCAGCCTGGGTAACTATTAAATTATTGGAAATTATGAATTGGCTACTAGCATTCAGAAACCTTGAGGTCAAGATTTAAGAACCACTTAACCATAAGAAAAAGATGGAAGTCTACTGGTTTGAGTCTTGGTAGGGTATTTCTTCCTCTGTTTAAAATTTGACCAAAGACACATTTTAGCTTTTTATCATTTTTATTATCCAAATGTGATCTTCACATTTAAGGTCTTAGGCTAAAACAAGCACACTTACACAGTTGGCAAGCTAAACTCCATTATTTATCAGCAATCTTTTTGCTAACGTTTATTGTTTTCACTGTTTAAGTATTCACCATTACTTTAAATGTAGCCTGGGGTATTCACAGTTTGTACATATAATTCTTAAAGTAACTAGGCTGAGAAAAGATTTCTTTATTGCTTGATCTGTGTGCACACGTTTTTAGTGGTATGTACAGTAAAGCAGAAAGAAGTTCTGGCAGCTGAGCATGTTTTCAGTACCCAGTGGGTTACCTTCAGTTTAGGATGGAAAGCACTTTAGTAGACAAGTGCAGTATTTAAGCCTCACCAGCCTACTGGGTGTCCACATGGTTTTGAGTATAAAAATATGCATAGTTCTTGCTCTTTCATATTGGTGAGAAAAATGACACTGGGTATTAGCTGCACTATATTGGGCAAAAATGGTTTAAACATTATTTACACTTTGTTTTGGTTAGTGCTTCACACTTTTTTTTTCTTCAAATGGCACATCAAAGCTGGCACCTCATTTTAATCTGTCCACCATACTTTTATTTGTCAACAACAATTGTTAATTAATTACCATAAACCTTCATTTAACTACTATACAGTTACCACTAGTTATTCATTATTTCAAGTTATCATTACTACTATACATTATAAATTCAACCAGTATATTTATTAGCTGACAAAGCTTTAAGGCTTTTTGTGACTTTATATATATATATATATGTCTGTGTTTTTTTTTTTCTTCTTTTAAATCAATTTGTTAATATGCTTTAATAAATTTTATACCTTCCCATGTCCAGGATCTGATACAATCATTGAATCTGCTATCCTTGTGTTTAATATACATAAACTGCCATGTATTTTACTATGCAAGTGTTAGACAGATCTGAAATGTGTTTGAATTTTGAGATACAGTGATGATAGTTTTGTATTTCAAGGTAAGTCTATTTATACATTCTCTTATTCTGACCTACCAAGCATATAGCATATCTAGAGAAACCGATTCTCCAACCTAAAAAAAAATGAATCCAAAATTTTCAAGCAATAAATAAATGTGGAACGAAATATGATCATATTGTTTGCCATTAATTTCATTGCTGATAATACAATTGATGGTGTGCAACTTAATAAAAGCATATGTTTTAGATATTAGGATAATAGATAATAAATAGATAGTAAATATTCATCTGGAGTTACAAGTGATTGGAAATGTTTTGAATAATTATTTGATAAATATAACAATGGTATCCTTTAAGGCTGGGCAAATGAGCTGTGGTTAAGTGTCAATTATATTTTGTATGACTGGCTTGAAGCAGAGTTGTAAATGTCAATGTAGCTCTAACTTGATTATGATTTGGTTTTATACTAGGTTTATTTCGAATTTAATTGGAGTGTTGTTATTTTGCACTGTTATGCATCTATCAGGACAAACGTATAAAAGCATATGTCCTTTGTATTTTATTTATAGTCCATTAATATTTTCTGGATTGGCAAAGTAAGCAATAAGAAATATAATATTTGATTTTGGGGTTAAATTGTTCCACCATGCTTCATCTGCTGGCATGTCAAATGAAGCTTGCATTCATGCATTTGTTGTCTAACAGTTTATTTGTAACCACATTAAAAAGCCCCGGTTTCTTTTGATAGATGCTACTACTAGAAGCTGGAAATCCGGAGTGAGTTTGCATTATAGGTGAAAGTTATTTGTCAGTTGCAAGTATTTGAGCTTATATAATTGTTGTGAACAATTAACAATCTTTGCAATTAAATAATACCTGTTTTTGTACTTTAAACATTATTACAAAATTCTGTTGTTACTAGTTCATTTCATTTAGTATTTAACCCATACTGCAGTAACATTTTCTTGGGTATTAGTTTTCTTTACTAACACAATTCAAATATTTGTCTGTGGAATTATGATTGTGCACCAGTGTAGCCAGCATGTTCACGCAAGTGGAATTCTGTGCATATGCAGACACTTTTTCAGCACATAAACTTGTTTTGTCTTGAATATACACATATTAACAGTAAATATCAATTGTGTTTTATTTGGCTTATAAAAAAAGTTAATGTGGCTCAACTACCCATAAATTTAATTGCAGAGAGTCCAGAGTTGGCTTTACTTTTAAGTGGTTCTCATGTGTACAATTGTACAAAATACACAGAAATAAACTTTTACCTCAAACTCTAAATTCAAATTCTAGTATTTGAGACCAGCAATTACAGTCCATTTTTTTCCAATTACCTTTTTGTAATGCTTTTTCACAACACCATGTGATGAAATGCCATGTGACTGGTTAGGAGTGCAGACAGGGGAGTCAACTACACATGCCCTCTTTTCCCGCCTTTGTAATGTGTGCAACATGAGGTTTAGCATCGTTTTGTTGAAAATTGCATGGATATCTCCAGAAATTTCCATTATCATTTGAAGCAGCATATGTTGCTTGAAAATCTTTATCTGAAAGCCAGAATACACATAAAATTACATAAAGTACATTGTATCCATTTCTTCCAAAAAAGATCTGGAATACTATTTTTTTGTCTGACCACAATTCACATTTCCAGAATCTGATGGTCCATCCTTGATGCATCCACACCCTGATATCTTGATGCAACTTCTGGATGGGGTTAACATAAGGCTTGTTTTGCACAGTAAAATTTTAAGTGTCATATCTGCATAATATTCCATATTGTAGTGCTCAACGAAGCAAGTAATCTCTTACTCATGGTTATATCAGCTATTTCTGAGTGGTGGTCCTTGATACGGTGACGTCTGAAGATCACAGGCATTCAGCTTGTGCCTGTGTCTTTTGCCTTTACACACTTAAATTCCTCCATTTTTTGAATTGTTAAATGATGATATATGCAGGGTAGTAGAGGGAAACATGCAAATCCGTTCCAATTTTTTTTTTGTTACACGTTTTTAAATATTTCGTTTATTTTATTACACATTTGTTGATAAACTGAAGATAATTTGCAGGAATGGATATATTAACAGATTAAATATATTAAATTCAACCGTCTGCAGTCTAAATTTAAATGTCCACTGCATTTGCCATACTGTCTCAGCTTGGAGTGGGTTGCTAGGCCTTAACTGAAGTTATTACTTTGATATAATTTATTTTTTGGCTTAAAACCTATTACCCTGACATATTTCTTGTCTAAGCTCTGACATGATCAACTCTATGGTCGCCAATCCATCACCAGGCATAATTATACTTATTCACTTTTCAATAGACATGAGGCACACAGAAATGCCCTGGTTGGGGTACCAGTCCTTTGCAGCCTACACACATGCTCACTCACCCTCACCTATAGGGCAATTCAGTGTCTCCACTTAACCTGACTGCATGTTTTTGGACTATGGGAGACCACACCAAGTCCAAACAAGGACCCTCTCGCTGTGCCACCCTGCCTATTGTAATTATTATTATTTTTTACATCTGTGTAATAATATAACTTAATCTGATGTCTTTTAGCAAGTTTTGAGGTCTAACAGACAAAATATTATGCATACATTTTAAATGTATGTTACATGCAAAACATTTTAATTGGATTAAACAGTAGTATGATCTAAACAGTTTTTGTGAGCATGGCTATATTCTGTTTTATTATCTATGCATTTAAGGAAGAACAGTTTAATGTTTATATAAGATACTAATCTACCAAGAGAACATACTCAAAGGAAGCAGGTTTTAACATGAACTATTTGCTAAACTTGATGCCATATTTTTGAACTACGAAGAGTAGCTGTTTAAAAATGTTATTGGTCAGCAGTTTAGATTTGGTACTGTATTGTTGCTGACTTAGTGAAGAGGTAAAAATCAGAATGCTTAAATACTCAATTCATTCGGGTCCAACCTGGTAGAGCTTGTGTGGTTCTGCAAAGAAGAATTAGAGAAACTGTTCAAAAATAGGTGTGCCATACTAAAAAAGACTTGAGGCTGTAATTGCTGCCAAAGGTGCTTCAACAAAGTATTGAGGTGAATAATTATGTACTAGTGATTTGTTTGATTGTTTTTTATTTTGAATAAATTTGCAAAAAAATCCAAACAATCTTTTTTAATTTGCATAATGGGATGTTGTGTGTAGAATTTTGAGGGGGGTAGATAATGTAAATCATTTTGGAATAAGTTTATAACATCTACTTTGTCTTTTGACTACTCCCATTTGAGGTGGCCACAGCAGATCCTGGGCCACATCATCAGCATGGCACAGTTTTGCGCTGGTTGCCCTTTCAACCTCAACCCTCCCTAATTCATCCAGGCTTGGTACCGGCACTGCCATATAGTGGCTGGGTACCAATGTATCTATGAGACAATTTCGCATCTCCAACCAACTTGGTGACATGTCTTTGGACTGTGGGAGGAAACCAGAGCCCTGGATGAAACCCACACAGACACAGGGACATGCAGACTCGACACAGGAAATTAAACTTCTTTTGCACCATTATATGTTGATCTTTACAAAAACTCACTGATCCATGTCAATACAACCCTCTGTGTGATAATTGTTTGATATATGATTACTAAACAGGTGTATCTACTAAGTGGTTACATATTGTGTTTTAAGTTATATTGCTGTAAATAATAAAATATATATATATTTTAATGTTGCATTGGAATACTACTTCTGGTCATTTTTTGTTCGTTCAGTTAATGTACCATGTAGTTATCTATATCAAAGCACTGGTAAAAGCCTGAATAATCAGCTTGGAATATTTGATGCTTGGATCATTCATGTGCTTCTCATTTGTTCTGCTCTGTGCCCTCTTTGTGTCCGACATTCTTGTTCAGCTTCTTCAAGTTAATTACATGAGGAGTTGTGTTTTTCTGAAACAAAACAGCTGCCTAATGTGAGCCAATAATTGAATCCATGTCTTACACACCCAAACAGATACACACATGCATGTGCTCACAACAGATTTTTTTTGTTTGGTAGACCGATGCTTGCTCGTAAGTTCCGTGCTGATCCTATCATTAGTCCATAGAGTTAGGCCCTGGGGCAAGGAAGACTGTTGAACTCCGTGTGAGATGAAAAGAGTGTACAAATCAAACTGAATTACATTCTAGGTGGTCCTATTTAATATTTAAACAGCTGCAAAAATGTGGCAAAACATTAGCATTACACTTTCACAAAGTTATCACTTTACACCCCTTGGGCTAAATTCAACAATAGAGCCATAAGAGCAACAATCAAGTAGCTTACAGACCCATTACTGACCAGGATATTTCTTAATAAACAGCTAGCTTTGAAGAACAATGTATATGTTAAAATGTTCTCTTTTTTTGCCAGACTCTGCTTGTAAAAGTAAAGCTTTCCCACAGGCTAATGGCATTTCTCACCTTGCTTTGTTTGCATGGATGAAAAAGTTGGTGGCAAATTTATAAAGTGGTTTCATCTGCTGCATTGATTTTATAACATCTGCATATCAGCCCTCCCACTGGCTGCTAAGATAATTTCAGTGATTGGGAAGAGTTGGGATAGGCTCCAGCACCTCTACCCGACCTAATCAGGATAAGTGGTTTAAGAAAATGACCTCAACTGAACAGCGAATAGGAGATATGGGAAAAGAACTCAGAAAAGAAAATTGTTTGATGTTTGCAATTGGGAGATTTGGAGAGCTGTGGGGATTGTTGCCAGGAGATTGAATAATATGTACATAGGAATTCGAAGTGTGAGTCTGGGTGCTAGTTGGGCAAGCGATTTAGAAGTTTATCTTTAATTCAATCCATGCAATGAAACACACATATACACACAAATGAAAACTAGGGGGCATTGAGCACATGTGCCCATAGCAGTGGGCAGCCTTGGCCACGGTGCCTGTGGAAAGGTTAGAAGTTAGGTGCCTTGCTCAAGGGCACTTCAGTCATGACATGACTGTACAGCAATGTACAGCTCAAATTCCACTGATAAGTTTGCAGATGACACAACATTGCTGGGACAACTATGTGTTGTGTTGATCAACAACAATCTATCTCTGAATGTTGACAAAAACAAAGAGATGGTGATTGACTTCAGAGGAACACAAAGGGACCACTCTCCACTGACCATCGATCACTCTTCTGTGTAGATCATCAAGAGAACCAAATTCCTTTGTGTTCACCTGGTGTAGAATCTCACCTGGACGTTCAAAACCAGCGCCATCACCAAGAAAGCTCAGCAGTGTCTCTACTGTTATGAGCTGGAAGCGCTGCAGCATTGGTTGCCTGGAAACACGGCATTTTCACTCACCCACTGATTGTTTTCACCTGATCCTCGTCAGGCTTATCAGCGCCCCAGCACCCTAGTTTTTGCCACCCCCTTGCTGGAGCAGTAGCTTGTGATGTTATTTGTAACCAGTTTGTATCTTACCTGAAGAATTTTGGTTTGAGGTCCATAAAAGGTCCTCCTGTTTCATCAGCTAGGGGATTTGGCCCAACAAATTAATGCCCTTCCTGGCCCAGTTCAGTTTCATGCCACTCAGGTTCTGTCCAAAGATCCGGTCAAGGTTTGCTCTGTTTTGCCCGAGAGTTCTATGAATTTTTTGCTCCTCCGGGTTTTGTCTGGACGTCCAGCTGAGTTTCAGTCTGTCCCGGTTCTGTCCAGGAGCCCAGTTCAGTTTCGGTCTTTAAAGATTCGGTAAAAATATCTGGTCAGGTTCTGTTTGTTCTGCCTGAGGGTTCAGTTATTTTTCACCCATCCCGGCTCCACCCGCGGATCCTTTAGGGGATTGGTCCATTCTGTCTGAGCGTCCAGTCAGTTTTTAGTCCCACCCGGTTTTGTCCAGGAGTCTAGTCAGGTTTCCGTTGATTCTGATCCCTTCTGGGCATCCAAATTTAGTTTCCATTGGCCCCGGTCCCGTCTGGGGGTCTGATCTGGTTAGGGTTCATTCCACTCCAGTTTTGCCTGGGAGTGAAGTGTTGTTTCCCAGGTTCAGTTTTATCCGGAGGCCTAGTTTTTCCGGGTTTGGTTTTGTCTGACAGTTTGGTTCCCCAGCAGCCCGGTCCTAGCCTCACACAAGAGTTTGGGTCACCTTGCCCTCTGGCCAGAGGGTATTGTTATGAGTGGGAAGAGCCATGGCATTTGTTGCCTGGCAACGTGGCATTTTCACTCACCCACTCCGGCGCTGATTGTTTTCACCTGATCCTCGTGATGCTAATCAGCACCCTATTCAAACCTTTAGTTTTTCCCAGTCCCTCGCGGGAGCATTACCTTGTAAAGTTGTTTGTAACAAGTTTGTATCTTACCTTAAGAGTTTTCATTTGATGTCCGTAAAGGGTTTTCCTGTTTCATCTTTGTCAGTCCCGGTCCATTCCTATGTTCTGTGTCCTAATCTATTGGTGTTTGCTGTTTCGTGTTCCCCTGTCATGTTCCTGAACTGCAATCACGCTTATTCCGCTCTTGTCTCAGACCTATTTTGTCCTCAGTTGCATTGCCATCATTCACAGCTGGCAAACGCTACACAAGCTGGGACCTGTTCTGGTTCTCCTCACCATCGCCGAACGCTACTTAAAGCCAAATCCACTTCCTGTTCTCATCAACGTCTGCACCGCTGCTGAACGCTACTCAAAGCCGGATCTGCTTCCTGTTCTCATCATCGTCTGCACTGCTGCCGAACGCTACGCAAACCGGGACCTGTTCCAGTTCTTGTCATCATCTTCACCAATGCCAAACACTACTCTAAGCCAGATCCGCTTCCTGTTCTCGTCATCGTCCGCATCTCTGACAAACGCTACTTGAGCTCAGATCCAGTTCTCACCATCATCCGCACCGCTGCTGAACGCTACTCAAAGGTGGATCCGCGTCCTGTTCTTGTAATAATCCGACCTCTGCCAATTGCCACTCAAGGTCAGATCGAGATTCAGTTCTGGTCATCGCCGCACTGCTGCAATTCTCCTCATACCCAGATCCAGTTCCAAGTTTCATGCATCCATTCCTGTTCAAGACCCCCGTTCATTCTGTGCACTCACGGACCCTACCCCTCTAGTAGGGCTAGTCCTAACGTCTACGTTCTGAGGAGACTGAGTAAAGCTCACCTGCCACCTCTCCTCACCATGTTCTACAGAGGAACCATCAAGAGCATCATGAGTGGCTGAATAACTGGGGAAGAGGGGAAAAGATCATCGAGCTCTCTCTTCCATTTCATTATTAATAAATGCTGCAAAGCTCTCAGCATTGTGGAGGATCCATCTCATCCATCACATGGACTTTTGACTCTTCTGCTATCTGGGAGAAGACACAGCAGCATTGAGACTAACACAACCAGACTTTACAACAGTCAACTCTGGACTCTGACACAAAATGGACTCTGACAGTTCTTAACCCAATTTTAGTCGTTTCTGCAATCTCCTTAGATGTTTTCTCTGCTTGATGCATGCCAATGATTCGACCCTTCTCAAACAGACTAACATCTTATCCACGACCATGGGATGTGTCTTTCGACATGGTTGTTTAAGACATGAAAAGCAACTCATTGCACCAGTTTGGGTTGAATAACTTGTTGCCAGCTGAAAGATAATTGCCCATGCAGTAATTATCCAAAAGGAGGCTCGTACCAGTTTGCTAAGTTACATCCAGGTGGCGACTTTTTTTTTGGCCAGGCAGTGTATTTCTACCTCATGTACCATTTACTCAGTATCATTTACTGACCAACACTTGTCTCTAGTCTTGTTTCTTTTCATTACATGTTTAGATTAGAAATGTTTGGATTTGAAAGGGATCTCTTGAATTTATCATTGGCCTTTTTGTATTTATTGTACTGTTGTGTATCTGCACTGTGTATTGTATTGTTTTACACTTATGTATTTTTTCAATATGTATCTGTATGTATCTAAAATGACAATAAAGACTGACTCTGCTCTGACTCTGACTCTGTTTTCAGGCTGGAGGGTTTTGCTAACAGTATGCGGTCTGTGGGTGAATTTTGTTTGAATTATCTTGGAAAGATTGAGATTGCAGAACTTCATGCATTGGGTGGGATAGGGGGAGATTATTATGATTTTTTATTATACAAGTTTTGCAAGAATTACAATGTATTCTTAAAATCTGTGTTGTTTTCCCATTTTGTTACTATGTGACTGGTGAGTTATTTCTTAATTTCTAATTAATCTCAGGTTAGTCTATATATTGTATTGTTATTATTATTATTATTATTATTATTATTATTATTACCTCAGACTGTTTGGTCTCTGCCATCTATAATTTTAGAATAGAGAGAAGGTATGAGTTTGCCATCATGATGTGAGTTTAGCCTGAGTGAGATTGAACATATTCCCAAAACTGAGTCTGGTTTCAATCAAAATGACAGCACTTTACCACAGTCTTTCCATGTAAAACCCACTTGTCCTTGTATATATACATGTTCCATTCATTTTGTTCATTCAGTAAGTAGATCATATAAAGCATTTCCACCATTTAGAAAAAAAAACATTTTGAACATTTTGGGTTACAAACAAAAATGTTTGGGTTACAAACAAAATAGATTATTTCGATTTGTGTATGAGTTACATACCAAGCGATCATGTGAATGAAACAAGTGTGTGAACCTAGCACAGATTATTCATTGTGGGGCAAAGAACAGAAGTATTTTGCAGTTGTAAATAAATTATTATTCCTGAGTTATGTGTATTAAGCTGCATACACGTGTTTTAATTTGCTCATTCTGGCTTATCAGTAAGAACTTGCCTGTTTTAGTTCATGGAAGGAGACATTATCTGTAATGCTAGTGCTTTGTGCCAACTCGTGCCTTTGATTTGAATGGCAGGATGCTAACTGTGTTAGCTTAGTAAGATTTTAAATTACCTGATTTTAAGTCAGTGTTCTATTTAATTAAGTAGCTTACTTTGTAGGCAGTGAGACAGCAAGGCACCTAACGGTTTTAAAACAGATCCTAGTGAACGAAAATGTTTTTTTGGTGTTTGAGGACATGCAGACAAAATTGTAGTGGTGAAAATATAAAAACAATTTATTATGGTGTATGGGACAGCACATATACTGTACTGAAATGTAATGTGTCATTATTGTTGTTTATAACAGTATGTCTATTAGATCAGATACCATATCACAAAAAGACCATTTAAGATGGTCAGGCAATGGGGGGGGATTGGGAATTTTGGAATGGATTAATTCTATTTGCAATAGAAAAATTGATTTACCAACCTGACTTGAGACCAACCCATTGAAAATAATTAAATTTGTAAGTCAAGGTTCCATTTTATGCTTGTTCTTGATAAATACATACATGTCGATATAGCTTCCTTATGTTGTTAATTTTGTAATGTTTGTGTTATGCTGCTGTCTTGGTTATGGTTCACTTCTAAAATACTTTTTTATGTCAGAGTGACTTCCCTGGTTATTTTTTCTTCTTCATTCGACTATTTTAATTTGGTGTGCCACAGCAGATGATCAGCAATATTGATTTGGAATAGTTATTTGTGTTGATTGTCCTTACTGAAATAAACTTCCCTAATTATCCCTATTTATTATGGCTTTGGACCAGCACTACAATGCTCGAGTTTTCTAGTGTCTAGATACCTGTAGGACAATTCAGTGTATTTTTTGGAATGTAGGAGGAAATCGAAGCTCCAAGAGGAAACCCCTGCACACACAGGGAGAACATGTAAACTCCACACAGAAAAGACCCAAACTGGCCGGCCTGGTATCAAAGATAGGAACTTCTGGCTGTGAGGCAAAAGTCCTATTCACTAGTTGAATTTGATGTTTAAAACATTTATAGATACACCTTAATAAAATGGGAATGGTTGGTGATATTAACTTCCTGTTTGTGGCACATTAGTATATGGGAGGGGAAAAACTTTTCA
>JAYDZG010000002.1:15995003-16005003 GCA_034509265.1 Microcambeva bendego
GGTGTGTTCCTTAATATGCTGGTGATGCAGACTTTCGCTGTACTGTCCATTGTATCATGGGAAAGTCCATTAAGTTTCCCATTACAGTCAGAGTTATTGCCAGAAATTGCTGGCAGTGTTAGAGGTGGGATGATTGAAAGTAGCCATTCTGAAGGCGTTATTCCTTTCTCCACGTTTTGTATTGGCTGTTGCCAAAACATTTTTTCACAATTTGCTGGAACGTAACCCTCACAAAAATTGAGGTTTACTGTATAGAACATTCACTGCGCTTAACACTGTTCTTTCCAAAATGTATGGGTGTGTGAGAGAGAGAGAGAGAGAGAGTGAGAGAGAGAGAGAGATTAGAAAGTGTATTCATTAAAAAGGACTAAAAAATAAAATTGCTGATGCTTCATGTCATATGGACCCGTTTGAAGCTGAACCTTGAAGTGTTTCTACAGCCAAGCGTGACAAGGATTTCCAAATGTGTGAGTGGGTTTGGAATGTTATACTCCTAGAATTTAGTTCGTATTCAAAATCCAAAGCTTCAGGCATTAAGGTGGACTTAGTTTTGTTGTCTGCCATTTCACAGGCCTTGTAACTGAACACACACACACACACACACACACACACACACACATATATTGATTTTTATAAACAAACTATTGCACATGGAAAATACATTTGATATATTGCTGCCCCAGTTATTGTTTCCTGAGCCATTATTGGGATTGATTATATATAAGTAAAATACTGATACATGCACTTTTAAAACTTTTAATTTTTCCCATTTAAACAAACATTAATTTGTGGAAACCCCTGATTTTTTTTAAATCCTCTAAAATCCTCCATGTTTTAATGTTTTTTTCATGGCAATATATAATTTTTCATGTGTTTTAATGCTTAATTATAAAGAATAATATAATTTACATTGTATCGTGAATTCAGCTTAGGATGGTGACATGCACCGTTTCAGTACAATACACGGAGGCGGGAGGATTGAAAGTAGTTAATGCAAGACCTTTATTTATTCCTGCATCATAACAGTTAACTGTGTGGAGAGCCACCATGAGTGTT
The DNA here is from genome assembly GCA_034509265.1 of Microcambeva bendego. Classification (NCBI taxonomy): domain Eukaryota; kingdom Metazoa; phylum Chordata; class Actinopteri; order Siluriformes; family Trichomycteridae; genus Microcambeva; species Microcambeva bendego. The sequence goes on from JAYDZG010000002.1 coordinate 15,996,060, forward strand.
TTTGCTTTTTTCCTTTTGGTTCTTCTAAAGGCTATAAGATGTCGCACATCTGATGAGCTGAAAATCCTCTGCTTTGCTGTGCATTCATTATAATTTTCAATAAATATTATTCTTTATAAGTGAGAACCTATCCATTTTTTTTAAATAAAATTAAATTACAAAGTATTTACCATACTTATACTAGAAAGAAATCGTGCTTGCATGATTATCCTATGTATAAGGATAACATCGGTACAGTGATACAAAGCCGGTTTGTGGTAAGCGATGTAATAATGTAATGGAGATTGCTAAAGTGTTTTTAGCAGAAAAGAAAACCAATGTGTCGTGTGATGTTATTTCAGAGAAGTATCAGCATGATCAGGACAGCTACCGCTCCATAATCAATTCTACTGGACAGAGGGACAGTAGCCAGGCACAAAAAACTGCAGTAGCCACTGAAAATGTGTTTTTGGGGGCATATTTGGGGGTTCAATTATAAAAATTGGCATTTTTTAGATCACGACCATTATTTGTGGTTATTCACTATTTGTGGCTGCTCTTGGAACCCCCGCGAATTTCGGGGTTTAATATATACCTTTTTGAATTCTTCTTTACACCTATGTTGATGTGTTCTCTCTCTCCCTCCCTCTCTTTCTCTCTCTCGCTCTCTCTCTCTCTCTCTCTCTTTCTCTCACACACACACACACACACACACATACAAACACATAGTGACTGTTAGTACAGCTGGTGGTCGAATCCGGGTGCTCAGTGAGGAGTCTGGATAGCTGTTACTGCACTGCGTGCATGTGTGAACACTGACAGGCCCTTCTGTTTCTTCTGGCACCCAAGGGGATAATTTGTCATTTTGCTTTTATTTGATTTTCTTCTCTTTGGTGGAATGGCTTTGCTCATTATCACCACCGCTGCCAAAGGGAACATAGGTAGGAAACATAAGGCAGAGAGAGATTTTAAAACATTGAAACAAGAATCAGACACACTAGTAAAACAGATGAATGCATACATAGACCTTTAAAGTGAGAAGCTGAAGTCTAATACACTTAATTAACCCTTGGTGCCGTCTTTACTTTTCGGACCCTCTAGTATCTATCAGGTCAAATTGACCAGCGAAATTTTGGTTTTGATTTTTCAAAATTATATCCATATATCTTCTCCATCTCATTTTTAAACAAGATAACATATAGTTAATTATTTCAGTAATTACACCATACTAGAACTCAATGTAAATGTGTGGGGTGCAGAGCCTTAAAATGCATCACTAATCCTTGGTTATGTAACCAAATTGTTCAAATGTGCTGTTATTAAACATTTGATTACTAATCTTGAACCAAATGTTCTGTCTAATAATAGGTCAATTTCAAACCTCCCATTTGTCTCCAAGATTTTAGACCAAAAATGTGGTTTTTAAAGATGTTATTTGAAATAAAACAGTATTCTTGAAAAAGGTCAGCCAGGGTTTAGACCAAATTACAGTACTGAAACTGCATTAATAAGGGTTTTAAAGATTTAATAATGTACTCTGATAATGGGTGTGTCTATTTTCTTTCTATTTATTCTCAGTGCAGCATTTGCTACTATCGGTCATAACAAGTTACTTGATGGGCTAGAAAATACAGTAGGTGTTAAAAGACTTGCACTCTAGTGGTTAAATCTTATTTAACTGACCACTTTCAATTTGTCTATGTAAATAATAAAACTACAAATGTAAAATATGGGGTTCGACGTGGGTCAGTATTCAGACTTTTTTATTTACACTTTTTTATTTACTCAAGCTACAATTAGAATAAATAATTCATTTTCACTGTTATGCAGATGACACAGCTGTATATATCAACCAAGCTTAATCATACAAACACAATCAGTAAACTTGAAGATTGTAAATGACATCTCTATCCTCACTATCTGAGTGAGCTTATTGACCACTACAACCCAGCATGATCACTTCATTTACAAGATGCACAGTTACTTATAGTTTCTAGAATTAAAAGGATCACAGCTGGAGGAAGAGCATTTTCTCAACTTTGGAATAATCTCCCTGCCTCTGGTCGGGATTCGGACACAGTCTCAATAATCAAGTATAGGTTAAAAACATATTTATTTACTCAGGCTTTTGATTAGTCTTCAAACTTGGGGTGCGTAGCTCCAGCCCTGGGCATCTGGGGTCTGGGCAGTGTGGTGCTCTCAGATTTTGGCGCTGCATGTTTGCTTCTGGCTGCCTCTGATTTAGGACTGAGGCTATCCACTGCAAATATAGACAAAGGAGCAGAGCTTGGGGGTTCTTGGTCATAAAAAATGTGATTAGGAATGTTGGGTTGCTGTCATTCTGCTTCTCCTGCCCAATCACTCAGAGTTTCTGTTAGTTATACATTTTAGTTTAATGTAATTTTGAGTTTGAATTGTTTGCATGATTTGTATAAATCATTTATATTTAAAATATCCTTCAATCCACCCAAGAAGGATGGGTCCTCTCAAGGTTTCTATCTGTATTTGTAGTTTTTCCTTGCCACAGTCACCGTTGGCTTGCTCAACAACTCTGTAAAGCTGCTTTGAGAGAATATCTGTTGTCAAAAGTGCTATACGAACAAATTGACTTGACATGTGTGCTGAATTTTTTTTTTTATGTGTATCACAGAAAATAAGTTTAGGTAGTTTTAGGTAGAAATAATTTATGCTTAAAAAAAACTACCAACGTTTCAATACACATTACTTTTCAGTTAGTCCTACTTAGTCAGGATGAGCCTTTATAGTCCATATGATAGCAGGAGGGCTTTTCAATTTTAAACCTTATGTGATATGAACTATGTAATATGGACTACTAATCCTATGTTTACTTGCTATTAACCTAGGTGTTAGAGGCTGTTTTGAAAGCAAAATACACAACGATGTAGTAACCGCTTGATCTTCTAATCCAAAAATAGGCAGAGTACTCTTTACATGTACAGTGCAGTGATAAGTATTTGCTTCCATTCAGATGTCTTATGTTTTGCACATCAGTCAAACGTATAAGTTTCAGACAAAGATGTGTCACTTGCCATGTCCTTTAAGAGTTTTTTGCGGTCTGACTTTGGTAAATTTGCAATTTCAGTGGTGCAGCTACATGGACGAGTTCAAAGCTTCTCATTAGAGGACACTGTAAGACAGGGCCCAATATATTCTTACTAATTACTATTGACAGCTGTTGCTGAAGGATGATATTGTGAAAATTGCAATGCAAAAAAATTGACCGGAGAACAAGCTAGTACATATAGAGTGGATTCAGAAGGTTTTTAGTCCCCTTGGCTTGTGTACTAGGGCTAGGGCTGCCCACTTCTCCCGGCACATGTGCTCACAGCCCCCTAGTTTTCACTAGTTTTCACTAGTGTATATGGATGTTTTATATTAAATATATATATGGATTAAATTACAGCTACATTTAATTCAATCACAGCTATGAGTGTTCTTGGATACATGGTTTTGAAAATTGTATGCCATTTTAATAGCAAAGCTTAGCTGTGACACACTGCAATTTATAGATCTCTTCATAAATGTTTGATCAGGATTATGTCTGGGCTTTGCATAGGTCTTTTAGCATTCAGAAATTACGATCCTGAAGTTCTTCCAACATATTTTTGCATGTGAGTCAAAATGATCACATTATGGAGTTTGCATGGGCTTTGATTTTACAGTGTGAAAGTGTCAGTATTAGAAATGAAAGATTAATAGTTACCAGACATTTTAAAGGGTATTTATCAATAATATCAACCAGCTGGTTAAGTGGTACTCTATATGTTTAAGACATGTCCAGGGGAACTCTACATAGATCAATAAGACATATTGTAGTGATTGTACATTTCTGAAATAAAGAAAAAGGCATAAAATCACCCATGTATGTTCTTACTACAATACAGTTCTTTCTTACTTTGTCCTGAATGAGTCGGGTCATATTCAGATATTTTAGATGTGTGTGCTCTTCTTTCTCATATTGTTTGCACTGCATCTTGTCTCTATCCCACCCAACAAAATTTGAGGTCATAATGTCATGACACTTTAAGTAGCAATTGCACTGCAGTAGACCCAGAATTGAACCTTCACTCACCACCTTATTCTGACTATCACCAAAACCACAGCAAGCTATTATACATCCCCCCCTGATTCGAAGCTACAACATTTGTTTTACCAGTTTTAAATGTCCATACCTTTTCTTACCAATACTGTAGTCAAAAGGAAATAATGAAAAGCCCTGTGGAAATGAGGATCATTTTGAAATGCATGCTGTGTCCAAAGGTTTGGTCTAGTTGTACTTGCTGAACTCAGTTGTAACCCAGATTTGTATTTATTTATTTTTTGTGAGTTTTACACCACAAATATGTGAAATGAAGGGGTTTGCTTAAATAGACATGTAAAAAGAAAACCTGAACAGTCTTGTTCTTTTACTATATGAGGTTAAATTCTGGCATAGGAGGGAATCTCCCGAGTGCATATGTATGCTTTTGCTCTGTTTTTATTTCTGCATAATTGGTCTTGAAAACTTGAAAACTGCTGGGGTTTGGTTTGTGCCACTCCCAGGAATAAAACCACCTTGAATCAATCACATGTACTATATCATCAAAAAATGCCAATTCTATTGCCAATCACAGCAATAACTCTAAAGGAGATCAAATAGAAAATATCAAAAGGATAACTACAAGAAAGAAAAACAAACACATTGGTTAAATGTGGATTTTCATCCCCCAATGGTATTCAAAATAGTATTTCAATAAGGAATAATGTCCATTAGAAAAAGTGAGTCTTGGCTTCAGTTTTTAATGCACTAAATCCATCAGTGTATGATAGATTGTGGACTACTGAAAAAAAGACAAGGGGATGAGTGAGTACAGAGGAAAAAAGTGGTTTAATTAGCTTGATTCTGTTACTAAAACTAATAATTCTAAAATATTACTATCATATTAACTACTAAATACAGCATATCCAAATGATAGATAAAAGTTCTAAAGGAATGCTGTTAACCTTGGTGATTTTAGGGATCTAGTGAACATACTTGATTTAGAAATTACTAATGGTATTGGTATTAAACGGAAGTTTAAAGTGGAAGTTTTCTTGGGGGACTTTAAAGCTTTTATTTTTATTTTTTTTACAATTAAACTGTCAATATATACTTTTTGATTATAAATGTATTGTTTGGTTTTTTAAATAATTTGAAAATTACTTTGAATAATTTACTTTTAATAAATTTTGAATAAACAAATGAATAATAATAATAACAACAACAACAAAACAATAATAATAATAATAATAATAATAATAATAATAATAATAATAATAATAATAATAATAATATTAACAAGAAGAAGAAGAAGAAGAATAGCACATATTTAGGTTTGATGAATACATAAATGAAGAAAGAAAGAAATAAGTAAAATGTTTATTTGAAAATGACTTTCCAACACTGAAATATGCTATGAAATCCATATGAAACTTTATATTTCCATAAATAAATATTAAAACAGTGCCTCTCTAAGCTTCTTAAGAAATTCAGTTTCATATCAGATCAGTATCATGTCAGATTTAGTCCTCTTATTGGTAGCAAGGCTAAACATTCATTGTTTGAGATATATGATGCTATAATATTTTTATGTAAAACTAAGCATGATATATTACGATGCAATATTCAATATATTACGAAATTATGTTGATATCAAGACTTCATTTAGCACCACAAAAATCCGGTTTGAGATGCATTTTGGGCATGGAAATTTTACCACTTGATTTATCAAAATGTCAGGAACTTTTTAAGAACAGAAAACTATAGTCGCTATATCTGTAAAGCAGGTTCATTCATTCTGTTCCTCACATAAGCACACAAACACCATTTTTTGTGTAACACAAAATAAGAACATTGCTTTATATATTTGAGTCATGTCAGTCTGTTTCCCTTTTTAAATGTCCTAATGCCATGCAGATGTACAGACATGAAGCAAGCATGTTTTTTCATGCACTTTGAGAGTAAGCCATGGTATGTAGTTATGTGTAATACACATATTTACTCAACTCAATGTTTTAAAGATTATTTTATTTGAAAAGTACACAAACAGGATTAACTTCTTTTATTAAAAGGCAACGTTTACAAACAACCACTTACATTTGTACACTTACAGTCCAATTTCACAGTTGTATGGTTATATAATCAATCCTAAATGGACATTTTATTGTATGTATTTACATTTGTTTAGCTATGTCACTTATTAATTTCCTCTGTTTACTTATTCATTCTTGTGAACCGTGTGATTGCCAAGCCCACATTTAAATTAATACTTATGAATTTTTATCAATGCATACAACTTCAAATTTTAATAAAATAAAATTAATATTAATAATAATAAAAGCAAAGATGCAAAAATAAAACATTTTACAAGGCTGCACCATTTGTGTGTATATTTTATCATAGCATATTTGTATTTTTATTTTTTTGCTCAGTGTTGGGGTTGTTTATGTCATTGCTTTTGCATGCCGTGTCAAGTTGATCCAGTTTGAGCTGGGTTTAGGGATAGCACAGCTCTTGTCACCTTGGCACTTGTGCAACTAACAGAGTGAGGAATGTCAATGTTAGTGATGGAGTCAGACTTACTGCCCGGCCACAATCCAATGAGTTTTCCTATAAGAAAATACAAGTTTGTTTAGTCTGTCAGTCAGCAGGTATATAATGTGTCAGTTATTTAACTGACAACAGTTGAAAGAAAATATGTTCACTGTTTTAATCAAGCAGTCTTGTGTAGATGGACAAACAAACCAGTGCACTTATATGGGGCTGAAAGGCTAGGAAAGAATCAAAGAGAACCCTAAGGTTGCAACCACTGGAATATTTCACAGCCACTCCAGCAAGGTTAAGAGTAAAATCTAAAATATTTGAGTGTAAACTTTAAGCAAACAAGCAAGACTTCAGTTTTCTTTTTATTCAGTCGAACAAAAGCTCCAACAAGCAGAAAATGAGGGCAGAGGGTGGCAGAGCAGAGGTGGATTTAGTGCTTACATAAATATGTGAGTAATCGGCAAAGCAGTGGAAGCTGAGACCATGGCTTTATCTGGATTATCTTACCAAGAGGTAAAACATCATAAAGAAGACTATTGGACAACAGAAAGCATAAACTGCGGAGGTCCTGTGTTAATCAGGAATGTAGAAAAATTCCATTAGCAAAATTGCAACATTAGTGTCCTCACTTCCCAAACCATTAAAATGTCTTTAGATGAGAATGTTGAGGGAACACAGTGACATATGTCACTGTCCCAACTTAATCAGTAAAAACAACTATTTTGTTATAAACAAAGATTTTAAAAATCCAGATACATATAAAATAATGTATTATTACCATTTAACACTACCTAGAAAATGTCATGTAGTGCACCCAAACACAACTAAATAATTTTTTAGTCATCAAGAAGTTTACATTTTTTAATATTTGGATTGCAAAAAAAATATGTATCTTATATATTTAAAAAAAACAATGGCTTTGGATGCAGAAGAAACATGTTATTAAACTTTCATTACAATAGTTCCCTGATTTTTGCATTACCTCAGGATGGAAAGGGTGACATGTTTCAGGCCGTCTCCTGTCCTTCTGCAACTTCAGTCGTTCACATTTCAGTGATTCATTATGTTCACTGAGGTAAAGGAAAACAAAGAAACTGCAGTGCACAGTAAAGGATATTATACAATTGTTTAATTAGTCTTAATTTGGTGAACTACACGTTATCATATTTTAGAATTTTTTCAATAAACCAGCAATCTCATTACATGATAGTTTGTTAAGAAAGTTATTGCTAAGAAATTTACTTCTGCTCTGATCAGGTTACATTACACTTGTGTATTTATCATTAGTTGAGTCTTCATATGCCATTTTCAGAAAGATGTACAGAGATGATGGAAAGCAGTGTTAGGAAACAATATTGTTAGATGTTGATCCTCAGAAACAGACTGATCCCATATGAGAATTTTTCCTGACCAGCATGTCTGGTGTTGATCATCGCTCCATTCTCGGTCATTGTGAAACACACCATCTGTTTTCCTCAAAGCGGATTTTTTAAAAATCCTTTAAAAACATTTGTGTAGAAATTTATTAATTTGAAGACAAAGCTCTTGTTCATTTTTATGAACATATGATCAGAATTCAAATACTTTCAAATTATCTGCCTCATTACCTTTCAATATGGGTTTAAGACAACAAGTTCAAAAGATGAAGGAGAATACATGTAGCTGTGTGTATTCCAATAATACATGGAAAACATTAAATGTGTCTACACTGGATCCCATTTAAATGAAAGGTTTTCATTTGCAGCTCATAAATATTAAGTAAACAAAACAAACCAAGAGCAAAATATATACTTTAAAGCTGCTCATGTTGAAACAATAAAAGGTAATTACTAAAGGCTGTTTATCCCTGCTGAAAAAAGCAGTCTAGGGGAGAATAATATAGCAATATTATAGCAATATTACTGAAAACAATATGATAGAACTATTATCAACTTTAAATGCATTTATTAAGATTAAGATTTTTGTCAAAAAAAACTCATGGAATTATCATAATGTTACATAATTTATCCACACAACAATCTTAGATGACATGGATTAAAATAAATTTTGTAACAAAAATAAATAAATGTACATAATTTTAATATATACGTTTTAATAAAATAGTTTCAGTTTTTGCATTGACTATTTGAAATATCATATGTTTTATGTCTACTGAGCATAATTAATTTCACCAGGTTGATTACAGGTCTATTTATCTGCCTTTTAATTGTGAAGTAAAAGACACCTGTAAAGCATATTGGATTGAGTTCACAAATGGCTGTTTTTGAGGTCGTAGATTCTAACAGAGTTTAAAATGACAGCATGTAAAAGGCCATTAATGTTACTCAAAGGATATACATGATTTCAATAGGTTCCATAGTTATGGGTTCAAAATCACTGCAC
>JAYDZG010000002.1:16060817-16072953 GCA_034509265.1 Microcambeva bendego
TCGGTGGTCAGACTTGAAGATTGCTGTTCACCACCTGAAACCATCTAAATTGAAGGATCTGGAGCAGTTTTGGCTTGAGGAATGGGAAAAAATCCTTGGGGCAAGATGTGGCAAGCTCATAGAGACTTGTCCAAAGCAACCTGGGTGAAAACTTTTTATTTTCCTTTTCAGCCAACCCTTCCATAACAGGATATGTGCCAACAGAAATGGTCACACCCGGCCATAGATCGTGTCCAACTGCTAGTCTGTATACATGAACAAACATACATTTTAGAAGTGTTTTCTCCTAAACAATTGTATGTACCTACAAACACTATTTAAAAAAATGTGGACGTTTGGTAGAATGAAATAAAAAGAAACAAATGTTTCACTTAATTAAATCTTAATTAATCTTAACTGTCAACCATTGAATGATATGAGAAAGAAATATGCAAACATGTTTTAGACTTTTTTGAGGAAGAATGTTTTTTTTTATATTTTAATAATTTTCTTATTTGTTGACTTACATGGAAACTTTTAATTTTGTTCCAAATCATGATTACAGTCACCAGCTGACATGACTTGTTTTACATCCCAATCATAAACTTTGTACTTATAATTGACATTTGGTAAGGCTTTTAACAAGATTGTTTTCCTTTAACTGTGGGAATTTTTAGATTATTTAGTAAGTGCATTTCTGATCTCAGATTGATGCAATACGAAAGGTCATTACGTACAACTAACTTCTTGTAATGTATAAGAGGGCTGATGGACAAGTGGTGTGGACACACTCACAGAGATGCAAAATCACAGGAGATTTATTAATAACAAAATGGAATAGATGGGGTAAACACCAGACAAAAACATAACCTAAGCTAAGCTAAGTAGCAAATGCTAACTAAACAAACTAAGCTAAACATGAATTAACTAGACTATACTAAACCCTAACCTAAACCAGACCTATACTAAGACACAGAACTTAAGTTTATACATTAAACCAGCATAGACAAACTGAGAGGAACAAACATAGACAAAACAAACAAACCAAACTAGGCAATACCAAGGATAAGGCTAGATAAAACCAACCAGTAGAATTAAAGGCCAAACGGATCAGAAAGGTAATCTCCAAACAATACAATAACCGGCAAAACAGGCAGAGTTACTTTGATAATCCCCCCCACAATTCCTCTGAGCTGGTCCAAAAAAGCAGCAACTGCTGGTAATCAGCCCTGTGGGGACAAATCAGAAGAAAGGTGTAGCCCGGAACATGCCGTGCTCCCGGAAAGAGAGGTGGGTGTGGCAGGTAAACACAGGAGGGCTGCATGTGTGACACTTCAATTTATCAAAGATATGCTTAGTAGCATTGAGTTCAATGACCTGTGCCAACCACTGAGTTTTAATTCATGAACACATGTCTTTATACATATGTGCTTTTGTTCAAAACACAAAATTGAAGACATCATATAACTGATTTCCTATGATGATTTTGTATTATTCTTCTAGCATTAAAAAACATTTAATGTTAGTGTTTTCGTTTATTACTATTTGGCAGAAACTGTTGTCTCTGTATTCTAAATTGCTTTATTTGCATCTTTAATTTTTATATTCTAGGTGGAGTGGTGGATGCTGTTATGTGTTCTCAGCCACCCATGATCCATGACCGTGACCTCCGCCATGTGCCCTATGAGCTTTTTCACACCTGCATGAGCACAAGTTACAATTACCTGTTTGCCAATATCCAGCATATGGAGAGGCAGCGGATACTAGATGGCGCACCTTACCCAAGCCTGACAACTCTCCCTGAGTCTGTGCCAGAGTGTGAAGCCAAGCCCAAACTTCGACCTATTAATCTGCGTTATGCCATAGCCACAGTGATAATCACAGGCATTCTGTGTGGAATTGTGTTCCTCATGATGCTGGCTGCTGCTGTTTATGGGTGCACCTATGCTGCCATCATGGCTAAATACCAGCGTGAGCTTAAGAAACAAGAATTGGAGACTGAAGTAAGAACGGAAGGAGAAAATGTAGACAGGGAAGAGGAGAAGGAGCCACTGGAGAATGCCATTCCATAAAGTAACAGGCCATAATACTTGTACCTCACCCAAGAATTTTATTCAGCCATACACAAGGCCTAGTAAAACTCTCATAAATTATTTTTAAGAAATGGAATCATATTGTTATGAACTGGCATTAACTGAAATATAGAGATATACTTAAACTGAGGAAGTTAAATGGAAAAAGTAAAATATTTTTTCCACACATTAATATTCTGTCATCAAATGGTGTAATGGTGTAAGTGTTGAACTTTTTAAATTACCTGATTTTCTTCATGGATAAATTTAAATTTCTCTCAGGTCATATTACAATATTTGAATACTGGAAATGTTGCTAGTTCAGATTTATGAGTAAATAAATCTAAAAACAACATTTGTTAACTATTATGGAATATATTTTCACTCTGAATTAGTTAATGCAGGATTCCAAGTAATGCCAAAGCTTTATCTAGTATTTTATACCTTATTCTTTATGAATTCTTAAGAGAAGAAGAGGCTTGTTCTACAATGCATTGTTGTGTTACAAATGACTTCCTGATGTAAAATAAAGCCAATATTCAAAATTAAAACATATAAATATGCATTATTATATATTTGATAAGACTTCTTAGTCCAATGTAAGTGCATTCAAGGACTTGTTGATGTTACATAGCATAGCAATGGTAGTTTCTAGGGATAGATTAAACAGTTTATGATTATATTTTTTGTTTATATTTATTGTTTCACTGTACAGATTACATAGAATTGCAAATGTAGTCTAACAAACAATACATATTCTGATAGTAATTTGGAATTTGCACAGAAAACTTTCCTTTATGTAGACTATGTTAATGACTATTGCAGCACATCACCACCAGTTTGGTATGGTTACTAATTAAAAAGCATTCAATACATATATTTCCAGATTTCCCAAAAACGAATGTTGTGCAGAGGACTAGAGATTAGCTCAAGTAGTTCTTATAAGAGGAGGTGCAGTAAAATAGATAAATATGTAACTCTTTAAAATACATGCTCAGGCATTCCCTGTGCCTAATCAAATGCTACACACTGCACCTGGGGGCAAAACAACATCCCAACCTCAAAATTAGGTCAAGCAAAATTAAATATAGGCCCAAATACTAGAATAATTCATCTAATAACCTGTCAAAGCAGCTCTGATCCAGTCCACTGAGGCATGAACTCTTCAGGACATCTTAAAAAAATGTGGTATCTAAAACCAAGACAATGCTTATTTTCTATCAGCTGGACCACTGTTGCAAAAGACATTCCATGGTTGCCTGTGGACATCCTTTGAACTTTAAATAAAATCTAATTTATATGAATTTGGCCTGTACCAAAGTCACTCAGGTTTTTTGGGCTGTCCACATCACATGAATTAAGAGCAAAGATACAATTAATATTTCTGGATGTATTCATTTTGTAGGACACCCACATTCACACACATTGTTAGGAACAAGCAGGCTGTAACCAACATTGCCGCAAGCAAAAATTTGCTCACATACCCCCATATATACACACACAAACACACATACACGCCTGGAGAGGGTGATGTCATGAGGTTGTCATTTTGTGTTAGTGAATGCAAATGCTCACATGGAGAAAACCCATTGGTGTGGGATGTAAACCAAACCTATGACTGGCAGGTGCAAATTCCAAATTACCAATGTTGTTGTGTGTGTGTGTGTGTGTGTGTGTGTGTGTGTGTGTGTACGTGTGTGCGTGCGTGCGTGTGTGTCTGTGTGCGCATGCATGCGTGTTGTGCTGGTTATCTAAAAATAATTCTGACAATGTTTCACAGTAGGCTTGCATGCCAAATGACTGGCATTTCAGTCGGACAGTGGACTGCCATGAACAGCACTGCAATGATCTAAACCAATGTGACATCCTTTTACATAAGATACAACTGAAATTGTGCACAAAATAAATATGCAAATGTCTATGCAAAAAAATCTGAGCTGGGACAACCAGTAGATTTTGTGTAATTTTTAATGTTTTGATTATTTTATCAGTATTATGAGACAAATGAAATAAAGTTTAATGTACATATAAAATATGTATTTGTACTATAATGTAAAAGTGTGATACAAATATAATGTAATATATATATATAATAAATATAATATAAATGTTTCTCCGAAAGTATTGGAACAGTGAGGCCAATTATTTTATTTTAGCCGTGCACTAAAATATTTGGGTTTGACATTGTCAAGAGCTCGACGGGAACTCCGCTCAACCCTCTATGCCACAGAAGCCAGAGAACGACAGGCGTTGCCTGGCAACCGCCACAGACCCGATCCTAGAGGATCAGGTGCACCTGCAGCCTATTCCCAATGCTGATAAGTGGTGCTTATATTCCTCTTCTTGTCGCCCAGCCAGACGCCAGAGTATTGTTTAGCGCTTCACGCTTAACGCCTCAGCCGATCTAAAGTTTGCTTAAAGTCTAAGTAATCCTGTGTTCTTAACTTTGTTTCCTGTTTTGTCGTCCTAGTCCTATGTTTTGGTTAGCGTCTCCGGCCGAGCTCCATTCCTGTCTAATCTCCTGTCACCTAGGATCCTCTGCACCTGCTAAAATCTCTCACCTCACTTCATCCACCGCCGTCATCCTCCGTTCGTCCAAAGCCTGAATCGGATTCCTTCCTTCAGGATCAACCATGCCTCTCTCCTCTATTCCCCCACCGGACTGCTGCCTTCCCACATTATTCCCCGGTTGCATCCACCGGTCAGTATCTGGGTTTCTCCTCCCGGGCACAAATTCGTTTCCTTTTATTAGCATCTATCTTTACCCCCGGTAACACCGGTGTTCGGACCACTGCTCTAATTGATTCCGGCTCTGAGTCGAATCTTATCGACCGTGCTCTTGCAAACTAGATTGGTGCTCTCATTAAACCTTTCAAAACCCCAATCACAGCACTGGCACTGAATGGTCGCTGCCTGGCATGAATCACGTCTCATCAATTTTGTGCTTGCTGGTAATCATCGGGAACAGATCTCCCTCGCTCTTATTGATTCTCATCAGGCACCGATCGTGCTGTGATTTCCCTGGCTGGCATGCCATAACCCTCAACTAGATTGCCGGCTCTGTACAATTTGTGCTTGAAGCAAACATTGTCACGCCCACTGCTTACGCTCAGCCGTCCATTCCGTCGCTGTCCCGGAACTTCCTCTAACCGTAGATGATGAACCAGACCAGGCGTTGGTTAATGACATCCTACGGAATCTTTTGGACCGATTTGTGTTTGTCAATCTGAACGACATTCTCATCTTTTCCCGTTCGGTAGACAAACGCATCACACATTTGGCAGGTCCTGTCCCGTCTGTTGCTAAACCACCTGTTTGTCAAGCCAGAGAAATGCCATTTCCACAGTAACACCTTCAGCTCCTTCATGGGATTAGTCCATCCAGGGGAAATCCAGGTGGACCCAGGTAAAATCCAGGCAGTTCGTGACCCACGAACTGCAAGGAACTGCAGCGCTTCCTATGCTTTGCCAATTTTTACTGGAGGTTCATTAGGGATTATAAAACCCTGGCCATGCCCCTCACCCATCTCACATCCACAAATATTCCATTTACCTGGTCCCAGCAGGCCCAAGAGGCCATGGAAGCGCTCAAGACCCGTTTCATCTTGACCCCTATTCTTACCCAGCCTGACCCCAACCTTCAGTGGTTGAGGTCAATGTCCTATGTTCAGAGAGCGAAGCAGCTCAACTCTCGGCCGGCTCGCTGGGCACTTTTTTTTAGCCGGTTTGCTTTTACTTTAACTTACTGGCCAGGGTCATGCAACACCAAGCCTGATGCTCTGTCACGGTTGCCTTGCGAATGAGAGAAGTCTGGTGACAAGTTGGAGACCATCGTACCCCCAAGTGCGCATAGTTGGTAGCATCACCTGGGAGCCCTCCAGAGCCATTGACGAGGCTCAGACCCCTGAAACTGATCCTAGACCCCAATCTGCTAAACTCACGTTTGTACCTACCCCTGTGAGGACAGCCGCTCTTCACTGGGCTCACAATTCACTGTTTGCATGTCACCCAGGTCATAGCCGCACAGAATCCTTGTTGCACCAGCACTTCTGGTGGCCCTCTCTTTCTGTCGACACCCGGGAATTCATCGCTGGCACTGGGGGCCACGGCTAGCCTCACATCCGGCTTCCACCTTCAGTCGAATGGGCAGTGTTAACAAGTCAACCAGGAGATCGAATCTGCTCTACGGTGCTTCACAACAGATCAACCGTCCCACTGGAGTGAATTCCTTGGGTGGGTGGAATATGCCTCAAACTCACTTCAGAGGTCCTCCACTGGCCGTTCCCCCTTCAAGGCCTCACTAGGGTATCAACCCCCGATCCTCCCCACTGAGCAAATCGACCTGACCATACCCTCGGTGTGGAACAACAAATGCCACTACAGTTCAGAAAAAGCACATTTTGTCAGAACCCACCCACTTTTACTTAAAAGGCAAAAATATTTGAACAGATAAACTTGAAATAGTAAATAATAAAGTGAATTAGACATCATATTGAGTTGCAAACCCTTTGCTTTTAATAACTGTATTAAGCCTGTGACCAACTGACATTACTAAACATTCTTCTTTTGTGATGCTCTTTCAGGCAGCCTCTTTTAGTTGGTGTTTTTTAGGGAGTTACTCCTCTTTAGAAGGTAACTATAGGGTTTAAGTCTAGAGATTGACTTCACTTCATGGGCCTGATGAACTCCTTTGTAGTTTTGGCACTGTGTTTTAAGTCATTTTATTGCTGCTAGATGAAGAATCTCAGTTGAGTTGCATATTTCTTTAAATTGACTGACAAAATGTTTCTCTAGACTTCTGAGTTCATTATACTGCTGCTATCATGTGTGACATAATCAATGAAGATTATTGAGCCCATCATAAGAAGCCATGCAAGCTCAAGCCATGACATAACCTTCACTGTGTTTCACAGATGAGCTTGTGCCCAATGGAGGCTGTTGCTGATGTCAGTAAAAATAGTTTTAGGGTCTTTTTTACAGCACACCCAATGCTTATCTCATGTTTTGGCATGCTATATTTTGGCATGTTTTCCGTGGTCTACCTGTTGGACATTTGTTACTTAGTACACCAGTGACAACTTTCTTTTTCAGAACATTCCAAATGGTTGTACTGGCAATGGCCAATACTTTTGCAATGGCTTTGATTTTTCCACTTCTCTCAGCTTAACAATAGATTGTTTTTCACCCATAGGCAGATCTCATGTCGCCCAGGTTTTCATGTTGATTACTCTTCTAACTACATATATGTGCACTGTCTGCACAAGCAAAAACAAAAACTGAAACTGAGTGAAGACATTGAGTGCTATTTGTTGTCTAAAACATCAATATAAATAGACACACATGGACAACAAAACATGACAGTTACAAGTTCCAATACCTTTGCTCACAAGTAAAATGGGTGGGTTCCGACAAAAGGCGCTATCTTCAGATTTGTGTGTAAATACCTAAAAAATAGTTGAAATGTTGATCTTTAACCTATGCATCTTGTAATGTCAAACCCAAATACTTTTAGTCTACGGTTAAAATAAGGCAATTGTTCCAATACTTTTTGAAGGTATTGTATTTGTTGAAGCCTCAAAGCACTGTTTATTTTATCAGGTTTATTCAGTTCAGAATTGGTGGATAAAATACAAAATTGACAAAATTTAAAAAGGCCATGACCTTTTTGAGTTTTGCCTAATGCAAAGTTATGCCTTCATGAAGTTATGTTGAGGGCCACAATGCACAACAGTCATCCAAGCTAACACAGTTTGCTGCAGATGAAAATATGACTGTAATATTTTTTAGAGCAACATGAAAATATTAGGATGGATACCATCAAGCATGTGTAGATGCTAATCTGGTCTGTTTGCAATCCAAATATGCTACTATTAAACACTAGAGGAAGATTATGAAATGCAAAATATGCTAATGAACCCCAGTCTGTTAAGTAGCTAAAATGTTATATCAAGCAAAAAAAATGGTTGGTGACTTTACCAAATATCATTATTTTCTGCACAATAGCCCCAAAAATATGAGACTTGTGTACAGTATGTGCAGCATGTTCCAGCATGTGCCACTAGACCAATATTTAATGAACTATATATACAAAATGTAAGTGTTTGTTGTATTGATTTTAAGAACAAAAAACAGCAATAGAAATCAACAAAGCTTTAGAATACAGAAATTTTTGGTAATGCAGAAACAAAACTGATGTTGTGGTCTTTATTGTACTGCATGGTATCTCGTGTTGTATTTTACTTCTGTAGTATGATGTACCCGTCTAAAAATAAAATGTTGGAGAACACATTGGGTTTGTTCCAAACTGCATACAACAAATTGTGTGTGTGTCTGTGTATGTTTATTTGTAATAGTATGTAGTATGTAATCAAATGTGATGGACTGGCAACCACCCCTAGATGAATGGTAATGGGAAGTAGATGGATGCATGGATGGATCCATGGATGGATGGATGGATGGATGAATGGACATCATTAAATTCTTAATATAAAAAGTTAAAGACTATAAAAGACAAAAAATGTAAAAAGGTTAGCAGCTTTCTACAAATAGCTTAGGCACAGCATCAGGGCAGCCATTATATATTCTTTGTTGGTTCTTATTATGTTCTGTGTTAGTTTGTGTATTTGGTAAAATGTTTAAATGTATATTTACTTTTTCCACTGTAATTATGTACTTCTGGGGACAGTGTTGATCCCGTGTTGAAAGACCAGCTGTCAGCTTTACTTTATACATGTAAGGAGCCGGACAGCAGAGAATCTAACATCATTTCTTGATGTTGTTGGTGTTGGTGCGCTTCCTGGCTAGGGCATTTATGGGAAGAAATCAAATCAGGGCTGAATACCCGCACCTGTCCTCCCTGTATAATGGGAGATGCGGCAGTGCGAGTAGTCGCTAAAGGTATACACTCCCCGTTATTTTGTGTTTTTTAGTTTTCTAAATATTTGAGGGCCAGCCAGTACCCACTGGGCCGCACAATGTTGGTCAGTAGTGATAGAGTCAGGAGGCTCGAGGTACGGTATGGACCTTCATTTTTGTTTTGAGCAGGAAAAGCTTAGATAATGCTTTTTATGACCTATGAGTGGTCGTTTAGTTATTTAGTAGCAGCAAATCAGCACTCTTACCCAGAGTGCTGTCCACAGAGCACAAGGGCACTAATCTGCCCTTCAGCACATGTTCTGAGTTTTCTGTCTGAAGCAAGCCCTGGGACTCTCGCCGAGGAAATGTGAGAGGACCCTTGTCCGAGATCCCGCCTTCCTGATACAATGGACAGTTTCCTTTATATTTTGGTTAATTATTTTTTTCTACAGGCTCACAAATGCACACAAACTGACACAAATGCAGCCTTGCATTACTTATATTTATCAGTTTAATTAATACTCCTACGCCTACAGTCCACAAAACCACGAGGCCCAATAGTTAAATAACCACAATATGAAATAATTATGAGATTATTTCCAGAACTGTATTATATAAATGACATAATAAATATTTCAAAATATCCTTAGTTGTCATGGTTGTAGTTACATATGCCATGTTTAAATTACTGGTTATTGCTACATTTTTTTTTATTTCTTTGAGAATACTGTCAAATTAACTAAGTCTACTTAAAAAAATGGATGAATAAAATTATTTAAAACTATACCTGTTGTAGGTTGGGGTGGCATGATGGCTTAGTGGGTAGCACTTTCGATTCAAAGCAAGAAGGTCCTGGGTTCGATCTCCAGGTGGGGAGATCTAGGTCCTTTTTGTGCAGAGTTTGCATGTTCTCCTTGTGTCCGCGTGGGTTTCCTCCAGGTACTCCGGTTTCCTCCCACAGTCCTAAGACATGACACCAGGTTGATTAGAGAGGATGATCTGTCCTGTAGGTACCTGTGATGGATAGACACCCCATCCAGGGTGTTATCATGTGCTTTGCGCCCATCAAATAGCTGGATAGGCTCCAGCAGCCCTACCCGACCCAAATTAAGATGGTTTAAGAAAATGAACTTAACTGTAGGTTGTAGGTGTGCGTTGTGTTGTTGCTGGTTGTGTATGTCGTGGGCTGGATTAGGGTGAGAAATTAAAACTGACTGATATTTTCAATAGAGTTGCCATGCAATGCAGTCTTACCTGCAGCAATGGGTGACTTCCTTTCATCCAGTAAGTGAATTGCAGTGCTAGCAAGTATCACACTCGTGTTCTCAGAACCTAGATACGAACACACACACACACATTCACAAACACACAGTCCATACCTGGTCTGTGTTTTTTTAAACCAAACACAATGTGTACTGGATTTTGAGACTGAGATTATACATTTGTCTTAAATTGTGTTTCACTTATAAGTGCATTAACAGGTAGAGTTGTTAATTATAAAATTCTCATCACCTGAATTAAATGAAAGGGAGTAGACAAAGGTTCCAGGTACTTGCTCTGCTGCTCTCTTGTACCACAATGGAAAATGATCAGCATTAAATACTCCTTCTTTATCCTCTGCCGTCAGGAAGCCTCTTAGGACATGAATGACAACAATTATGCAGGTGACTTCAAAGAAAAAGTAATGAGCTATTCCTGAAGAACAGGACCTGAGAGCAATATGCTAAATTTTATCAATCATATGTAGTTCTCTTCTTGTTTACTACAATTGGTCTGTCAGATAACATTTAATCATGTCATAGGCATTCATTTTGTTATTGTAGAAAATATATTGTTATATGGCAAACAAAAATAAAAAAAGTCAAAATCTGTGCAAAAATTGTATTCAATGACATTTTCTGTCAAGTATTCACACTGTCAAGACCTCCAAAAGCTAAAAGCGCACTGACTTTGAACATGGTATGGTTGTTGAGCTGCATAAGGAAATAACTGGCAATGAGTCTGTCACATATTTGTGGAATAATTTTGGCCCACTCTTCATTGCAGAATTGTTTTAATTCAGCCACAGTGGAGGGTTTTCAAGCATGAATGGCCTGTTTAAGGTCATGCCACATCATCTCAATTGGATTCATGTCCAGACTTTGACTAGGCCACTCCTAAACCTTAATTTTGAGATGAAGCCGTGGCCTGGTGGTTAGAGAACTGGGCTTGAGATCAGAAGGTTGCAGATTCGATTGAAGTGCCCTTGAGCAAGGCACCTAACCCCTCACTGCTTCCCGGGGGCCATGGTTAGGGCTGCCCACGGCTCCGGGCATGTGTGCCCACTGCCCCTATATACTAGTGTGTATATGTGTGTTTCAATAGTATTCTAAATCTAAAACAAGAAAAAACAATCAGTCATTCAGAGCTTTTCCTGCTGCAGACCCCAAGAATGCTTGGCTTTAAGGTCAGACATGATGGCAAGACATTCCTCCTCCCGAATTTTTTTACAGAGAGCAGAATTCATGGTTCCATCAATTAAAACAAGTCACCCAAGACCTGAAGCAGCAAAACAGCCCCAGACCATCACACTACCACCATCATGTTTGACTGCCGGTATGGTATTCTTTATCTTAAATGCTGTGTTAGTTTTACATTAAATGTAACAACACACACACTTTCAAAAAGTTGCACTTTTGACTCATCATTCGACATATTTTTTTTCCAAAAAGTCTTGGAGATTATCAAGTTTTTTGACAAATTTGAGACAAGCATTTGTGTTCTTTTTGGTCAGCGGGGTTTTAATCTTGGAATTCTCCCATGGATATCATTTTTGGAGATCGGGGATTTCTTTATTTGTGAAACCTACATGCAAGTAAAATTTCACCAAAACATGAACGTCCCTCATTTTAAGAGGATGATGTGATGGCAATTAAACAATGACTTTAATCTCAAAAAATGTTTCACTTCATTATGACTTTAACCTTGAAGTAAATTCCATTTTATTACAACTCTTTTATTCAACTTTAATCTAAAAAAAACCTTAAGTGGCCCTAATATGCCGTTGTACATTAAATACAGTGTATCACAAAAGTGAGTACACCCCTCAAATTTCTGCAGATATTTAAGTATATCTTTTCAATGGACAACACTGACAAAATGACACTTTGACACAATTAAATGTAGTATGTGTGCTGCTTATATAACAGTGTAAATTTATTCTTCCCTCAAAATAACTCAATATACCGCCTT
>JAYDZG010000002.1:16151700-16165560 GCA_034509265.1 Microcambeva bendego
TATATACTGTATATATTATAAGATTTCGTGGATTTTTTTCCCTCATTTTGTCTCTCATAGTTGAAGTGTACCTATGATGAAAATTACAGACTTCTCTCATCTTTCTAAGTAGGAGAACTTGCACAATCAGTGGCTGACAATACTTTTTAGCCCCACTGTATCTACTGTAACTGTATTTTCCTTTTACAACATTTTTTTATTTAAAAGTTGAGGAATACAAGACTTCATGTTTTGCAAAAATAAGTTGTGTGTATAATTAAATTTAATCTGATAAGATTTTCTCCATCAGTGTAACTATTGCATGTACCATATGCATCAAACTATTTGTAAAAAAGAATCAACCTTCATAAGCCAACATAATTCATTGTTTTTCCATCTTTCTGACCACATATATGCACTTTATATAACCATGAAAAAGAAAATGTTATCCTCTGCAGTCAAAAACAGCTAAGTGGAGAAAAACCCAAAGGGCGAAAGGGCATGAAAGCAAAGCCGAAACCATAAGCAAGAGTCACTCACATTGTTCAAGCCCATCACATGCCCTTGAATTCCATAGTGCCCTGCTAACTGCAACACAGTGCCTTCTCCTATTTCACTTAGTCACAAGATTACAAAGCACAGTCAGGCAGATTTTCTTGTCAACATTACATATAAAATATGTGTTGTGCTCAACACACAGCTAATAAACAAAAAACATATTTAAATTGAATTTTGGATAAATAAGAGGGTTGCAACAAAAAGGGCACCCGACGTAAAACTGTCCCGAATCAATGAGGTGTGAAGACACCTAAGAGCCGACCCTACAATCATACGGGTGAGGAAATAGATGGAACACTAGTTCCACTCATCTTTTTTATGAAATCATCAAGAGTTCAAGTTCAAGAATACTAAAATAAGAATTGAAGTCTTTAAGAGTCAGGACTAACCAACCAAAATCACAAACAACAATTATTTGCTTCATCAGTACCCATAACCTTCAAATTATCCAACCACCACATTTGTAAATATTCAATTTGTCAACAACCTGACTAATGATTAAAGATAAGAAATATATTCCAACATTCCATTGTGTATAAAAGTTGTTTATACACTTATTTTGATCTATCTATCTGTCTGTGTGTTGGTCTTTTTGTCATAATATTTATAACATTGTTATTTACAGGCAAAATTATCCAAAGCAACACTGGATCAGGTTAACCTGAAAAGTTCTCCAGTTTTTGTTCTCGTATTGATATTTGCTTTCTATTGTTGCCATTCATTGTGTATATATTTCTCTGTGATACGATGCCACTTCTTAACTAACCCACTATCTTGCAAAAAAGTGTTTCCAACATTGTCTGGATTTGACAGCAAGCTGTCATGAAGCACAAGTGACCATGATGTGTAACTCGTGGGAACATTTGTTAAAGAATCATCATGATAGGCTTCGTTCAAAATCCTTTGTTTTCTATTCCGTGTTTCTGTTTCTGCATCATTTATATCATTATTTTTTTCCAGTTGTAGTCTGTACGCTCCTGTTGAGAGCTTTGCCCTAAGTTCGTTTATTCCTTTTCATTATTATGTCCGTACCTTATTTCCTCCTCCAAGTTTGTTATTTTCTCCTGTGTCTAGTCCATGCCCTTCTCTGCCCCAGTCCTGTGTTCTGTTTCTTTGCCTATGCACATCAATGGCATCCGCCGATCACAGCCTGGTTTTACCATCTGTTCCTCCTTCTCCGGACATCTATGGCAGTCGCCAACCTCATCCTCTGTCCCCCACAGTACACCTGTCATTCAGTTCATGGCTCTTTGGACTCTGTTCCTTCCCCTCGTTATTCCTTAATAAATACTTTTGTTACCAGCTGATCGTTATTGTGAGTGTGTGTGTGTGTGTGTGTGTGTGTTTGTGTGTCTGTGTGTGTCTGTGTGTGTGAGAGAGAGTGTGGTTTTCTATGCTGCTCCCTCCTAACACACATAGGTTAACAACTGAGATCAAAATTACTATTGGTCTCGAACAATGTCTCTCACCACCATTTTCGCCATCAGAGTAGAACTGGCACAGTATGAAGGTATGACAGCAACAGCAACTTATAAAGCTCTTGATTTAAATTGATTGTCACTGCCTTTTCTGACTAGCCACTACAAAGTGGAATGTTACTAGACGGCAATTAAGATTCAAAGCCAAATTTATTGAGGAACTTTGTGGACCAGCAGCGAGAAATAAATATAAATAAGGAAATAAAACTTTTGCAAAACAGAGAAAGCAAAACTTCGCTTTGGGCAATAGTTCCATGATTAGCCAATTTAACATTCCATTCCCAGCTTGAACGAGAAGAAAAAGTGAGAATCTATTTTTTAAATTCTAATTTAATCCCTGGCTGTGAATGTACTGATTTTTTTATTTATTGCACATAAAGTGCACAAAATTATGCATTTTGGGCTGCTTTGATAAGAAAAGCAACTTCCTAAGGGTAAAAAAGCTTGACATGCATTTTTCTGCACAATTAACCCAGTGCCCCTCATTTGAATTTCACGTGCTTCTGGATTTTCTGCAGGACTGGTGGTGTTATGGGGGGAAATCTGCCCTCACCCAGTATGAATGGTTTGTGTAACATTATAAAGCTTGATATGTGCCCTCCTTAGTCACTGAGGATTTAATTTTACAGATGCAACTTTTTTTTCTATCAGGATGTGCTGAGAATAAATTTAAATTTACCTTCTGTAGGAGCTGTGATCCAGAGTATTTAGCTGCTATAGACTTCATCTCTCCCCCAAATGCTGAAGCCCAAAGCTTCACACTAAAAAGACAGAATTAGAATTATTAGTTGACATTACTGCAAACTAGATAAAGCTACTCGACATGACCAGAAGTATGTGGTGCTTGCAGATGCTTGTAGTGCATTCCATTCCCAAAGTTCCAAAACCATTGTATTTATTTTGGAATACAACAACCACTTTCTCTTAGAAACAGTAACAGCCTTCACTGATCTGAGAAGAACAAAATTTAGGAAATCTGTGGCATTTTCAAAGTCAAGCTCCGATTTTGCATTAGAGGGCCAATCCCATCACAAACATGTTCAGTGATGTTAAAATCTAAAAACTTTTCAATTTGTAATTGGCTATCATTGCAGGAAAAGGGATCTTTTCCAAACTCTTACCATATTGTTGAAAACATATATTTTTACATGTTGTATATAGTTATGCATGTTTTTATATCATCAAGTGTATAGATGTCCTAAAATTTGTGAGTGGTAAAAAGTCATGTGTAATACCATACTATAATGCTACAATATTTCTTATTGGTGTTTGAGTTTGAAAGAAGGAGTTTGAAAGAAGGAATTTGATCCCCAGATGGAGCAGTCAAGCTAGCATGATCTTCCCATGTCTGTGTGAGTTTCCTCTGGGTGCTTCGATCCAAAAACATGCAGTTAGGTTAACTGGAGATGCTGAATTGTCCTGTAGGTTACCTAGCCACTAGGATGCATAAACCAATGCATTGTAGTACCTGTCCTTAAGAAGGGTTGTGTTAGGATTGTGTGACCAAACTGTGGGTATAATAATACTTTTGGCAGTTTGACACATGAATCTTTGAATAGAAGATAAGAAAATACACTACCTGTATGGACCTGGCCCTCCGTTTATGGAGATAAGTGATCGGTTTTAAAATCATTCCTACTGTTTATTTATGATCAGTAAAATGGGCATGGAGGCAGAGATGATTCATGTATCAGTTGTTCTTAAATGATAGTAACCTGTGCCTTTTATATACACCTCTTCAGGTATAGGTGTTGCTGTTTATGACCGTTTCTGCACAGTTTTGCTGATTCATCTATTGGCAACCTGCCTTACTCCTGAAGCTGTGATGCCCGGCTCAATCTAATCTTGTTTCATGCCCACATAGATACCAGCATTATGTATCATCTGCTGTGAACTGTGTTTTAATAACTGCCTTTTTGTTGTTGTTGTTGTTTGTAACTTTTTGCCACAATATTTTCCAACCATGGTTAAGTACTTTGCAAACGGTTCATCTTCAATGTGTGCCGGTGTGAAGCTACACCTGGTGCATCAGTGGTTACACTGGCCAAATAGAATTACATTCAGTTACATTTCTTGTTTTTAGTTAGATTAGATTGAGGCTTAATGTGTTTGCCACAAGGCAACAGCTACTCATCACTCATTTTTTTCACTATCACAATTCATTATGTAGCACTTTTAATAGGTAACATTTTGGTACTGCATGCACACCAGTCAAGTACATGTACTCAATTTTATATTTACAAAAAACAATACAATTTGGTCAACTAAAGCAATAAAAAATTCTTTGTACATTTTAAGTTAAATAAATGTTCTTTTTTATCACAAATCTATTATACAATCGCAAGAAGGTCCTGGGTTTGATTACCAGGTGGAACAGTCCAGAACTTTCTCCCTGTGCAATTGTCTGCATCAGTTTACTCTGGGTACTTTGGGTTTCTCCCACAGCACAATGCAAGTGAAGTAAATTGGAAATACAAAATTTTCCATGACTGTGTTTGATATAAACTGACGAAACTTAAATGAACATTTACTATGTATGTGTGTCATAATGTGACCAAAAGTAAAACATGACATTAAAATCCTAATAAACAATCAAACAATCTCTCCCAATTTTTCAAAACCAGGGTTTGTATGTCGGCACAAGAAATTTCCAGCTGTACTATAAAATGGTTTAAAGAAAAATGAAGTATAACATTATAGAAGTTTGTTTTGTTTGTTTATTGGGATTTTAATGTCATATTTTCATGTTTTACACTAGTGGTTACATTCATGACAGGAAACAGCAAGATTCATCAGCACACAACTCTAAATCACATAATTAATTTTGTATCACCAGTTCACCTCAACTGCATGTTTTTGGATTGTGGGAGGAAACCGGAGCACCCAGAGGAAACACACACAGACAAGAAAAAGAACTCCACACAAAAAGACCCAGACAACCCCACCTGGGTGAACCTGCAGGACCTTCTAACTACTTAACCACTGTGCCACCGCAAGTAAAAAAAACACATTTTATAATGATGTATTAACATTCTGAAACAAATAATTTAAGTTATCAGTTTATATATACCAATTTTACGTGGAAACAAAGGGGTTGATGCATGATCCATGCTAAACATTTTTATTTAAACTTGAAACTTACACGGCAGGTGGAATTCCCTGGTGAGATGCGGTCACATCCATTACTGTACTGCTCCGAATTATCCACATAAAGAGCAAACACGCGCCATACAAGCACGACGAAAACATCACCATATTTCTAATTAAAAAAACATTAATAAATCTCTATCCAGCTCTTCTGCAGGTACACACCACCTCTGTCAGTGAGAAAGTTAAATGCAAAATCGTTAACGACAGTTCAGGCGCCCCCCTAAACACGAGCGGAAAGGTTCATATCCTGGCATCAGCGCAACGCAATACAACATTCGTAACTACGATTAAAAACGCTTTGCAGGATTTTTAAAGAAATAACAGCTGATTATTTCGTTGATTGTTAATTCTGAGTCGTTCTCAGCGTCTTTCTTCAGTGGCGTTAGAGCTCAGGATGCGTAATGCGCGGTGTAGTGAAGCGGTGACCTGAGATCCAGCAGCCAAAGAGCGCGCGAGAGAGCTGAACCATTGGGGAACAGTAAAGGGGGGGGACATGTTACAATACCAAACATCAACAATAAACAATAACAAAAACATCCTACACAATGCCATGCATGAACATACATTGACTAGAATACAGTCTACACGCTCCTGTTACAATAGTAGGTTTTTGTGAGGAAAAAAGAAATTATCAGGATAAATATTTTCAGAGCCTTTTAACTAATTATCCTTATTTGATTTTTGGAGATAAAAATTAAAAACCTAATCAACTCATAATAATACGAGCACTTAATTCTGTGACAGTACTGTATTCTTTTTGGATAAATCTATCAGCGTGGGACATCACCACATTGGAAATCTTACATGTTTCCGTTTACCTGGATTCAGATCTGGGTTCTGGCTGGGTCATTTAAAAAATTGACCTTGTTCAAGTGAAGCTATATGTTGTTGATGTGGAGGTATCCGTTGGGTTGTAAAGCTGAAAGGTTAAATGTGTTCCTTCTGACACACCCGTAATTGTAAGTGGAACCATGCTACTGTGTTTTATTTATTTTATTTCCATCCTCAAATGATTTTCCTTTTTCTCCTGGCGTTTAGCGTTGTCTCCTCTTTACTGATGCTGATTCACCCATCTTTCCACCTGCATGAGGCGAGTTCAAATACAGATCAGTTTTTTGTACAGAGAGCCACACCCTGACCACATCATCTCTTAACTCTGTGCGCTATCATACTTTTAAAACATTATAGTCCATTCTCATTACAATACATTTCTATTACTTATCATATAATTTTCTAATACCAATATTATTCACTAATAAACATTTTAATAATGGCAGATAGAACAAGACTTTTTAATCAATGTTTTCTTAGCATGTCTGAATCTATGTATTTATTCGTTTAGTATAGTTAGTAGTTTTTGAATGGGTGTCATTGTGACTCAGTGTTTAGCACTGTCTCGGCAGTGGTGAACAGGATATATCAAGCTTCCTAATTAAACATTAAAATGTATTATGATTGTTATGGACTAATGTCCGGAACCCAGAAACCAACCACACACAGAGAGAGAATAAGGATAAACAAAGATATTGAATCAACAATGAATAGAGTTCTGAATCACTTGGAGGAGGCAATTATGGCAGTGGATGACGGATAACTTAATATGGGTGAAGGGCTATTGAGGAGCGGGCAATGTGGGCGGCGGCATGCCGAGAAATGACCAGGGCTGCTAATCCATAGCAGCTGGAGGAGGCAGGTTAGGTGAAGTCTGGTGGGGTGAAGAAATGCATAAACAGGCGGATCCTGAGAACGGATGAAACATATCCAGGTAGAGAAGTTCGGCAGTGGAAATGAGAGGAAGTAGGAATCTGGAGGTGAACTGGTCCAGGAGCACGGTGAAAAAACAAAGATGGATTGGGATACTGGTTTTACCTGAGAAACGTGGAAGGTAGGATGAATGTGCATGTGCCAAGGGAGATAGCGGAGTTAAGCGAAGTTAATGATGCTTTGGACAGTGAATGGGCCAATGAAGCAAGCTGCCAGTTTGCGGGAGGGTATGTGGAGGGGAATGTTCTTGGCTGCAAGCCAGACAGACATACTGGGGGTGTGGCAAGGGCTGGGTCTGAGGTGCCAGTTAGCGTTGAGTTCGGTGGAGGAGCGACTCTTCCAAATGGCCGTCCGAGTGAGCCTTCACACTCGGCTGCAATGGTGTATATGATGATCCACAGAGGACACGGCAAGATCGCCCTCTTCGGAGGAAAACGGCGGCAGTTGACACCCGAGTTAAGCTTCTAAGGGGGAATGCCCAATGGATGAGCACTGGAGCAAGTTCGCAGCAAATTCCACCCAGCCCAAGAACTCACTCCAGAGAGAGGGGCAATCTGCTGCAACCCACTGTGGGGAAGCCTTGATATCCTGATTAGCTTGCTGACATTGCCCATTGGACTGCGGTTGGAAACCGGACGTGAGGCTACGCGTGGCCCTCAGCTTCTTGCAAAAAGACTTCCATACATGTCAGAGGGTATGTCGTGAATCTTGAATATGCTATAGAATAAAATCTGGGCTGTGTCCAAGGTGGACAGGAGTTTGGTGAGGGCTACGACCCGCACTGACTTGCAGAAGCGCACTACAATAGTTAAAATGACTGTCTAACCCTTGGACTCCGGCAGTCCAGTAATGAATTTGACATCAATGTGGGACCACGACTGTCCAGGAATGGGCAGTGGAGCAGGGTGGCCCACAGGAGGCTGATGGGAGGCTTTGCCACCACCGCAGATGGGAGAGGCAGCAACAAATTCCAGGGTGTCTCCCGAGGAGAGAGAGGGACACCAAAAGTGCCGACGTAGCTGAGTGATGTTATGATGGTTGCCCGGGTGACACGAAAACGGGGAATTGTGAGCCCATTAGAGGATGGCGGATCTGGCAGAGGCTGGTATAAACATACGTTTTCAGTACGGGGGTTGGGTTCGTTGGTCTGGGCTTCCGTGATGGTATGGGGGAGTTTCCACGATATGCTGCCGATTACCACTTCAGGGGTAAGACAGTCTCCGACTCGTCCCCAGTCTTCTCTTGTTTGCACAACAACTAGGACTTGGGCTTGATGTTACGAGACCCTGGCCGATAGGTGAGGGTGAAGACGAATCGGATGAAAAAGAGTGCCAAGCATGAGAGTTAAGCCTCTTTGCCGTCTGAACATAGGACAGATTCTTACGGTTCATCCAGATGTCAAAGTGTTGTTGGGCACCTTCCAGCCAATGTCTCCACTTCTCAAGGCCCAGTTTAACGGCCAGGAGCTCACAATTGCCTGTGTCATAGTTGTGTTCTGCTGGAGAGAGCTTGCAGGAGAAGAGTCCGCAGGGGTGGAGCTTGTTGTCTGGGCCGGTGCTTTGGGAGAGCACGGCTCCAACCACTGAGTTAGAAGCGTTGACCTCTGCATTGAATTGGAGGCTGATATCCCATTGAATGAGTATGGGGGACAAGGTAAAGTGGACTTTAAGTTTGTCCATGGCCGCTTGAGCCTCCTGGGTCCAGACGAATGGAACCTTGGTGGAGGTTAATTAGGTTAGAGGTGATGTTAGGGTGCTATAATCTTTGATGAACCTGTGGAAGAAATTAGCAAACCCCAGAAAGCACTGGAGTTATTTCTGATTAGTGGGGAAAGCCACTCTGAATTTTTCCTGGGTCCGCCTGGATTTCACCTGGCCGAATGACAAAACCCAGGAAATAGACGGTGCCGCGGTGGAATTCACACTTCTCCAGTTCGGAAAAAAAGCTGGTTTAGGAGGAGACAAGATAGGACCTGGCGGACGTACAAGACGTGTTCACCTAGGGATGATGAAAATATTAAAATTTCGTCTAGATAGATAAAGTCCCACAAAACATCATTAACGAGGGCCTGGATGAGGCAGAAGGGAAGAACCCAGTATTCAAAGTGCCCCAGGGGGTCTTGCGTTGTGCAGATCCAATTTAGTAAATATATTGGCTCCCTGCAGAGATTCAAAGGCTAAGGAGAAGGCGTGGATAATGATTCCGGACAGTGATCATATTGAGGCCTCAGTAATCAATGCAAGGTCTGAGGGTACCATCTTTCTTTTCCACAAAGAAAAATCCTGCTTATAGTGGCGACGAAGAGGGGCAGATCAAGCCTGCAGTCAAGCTTTCTGAGATATATTTTCAATGGCTTCTCCCTCCGGTTGTGACAGCTCCAGGTAAGAGATCGGTGGCGCAAACTTAGGGTCTATGAGGCAGTTAGGAACAGAATCGATCTTTACTTAAAAGTTCCCGGAATTCATGATATTCATGATATTGGTCTGGATCCAGATCCAGTTCTTCAGTAACAGAGCGTGGGGACACAGTGGTGGCTGTGGAGTGGACACTGGAGAGAAGGCAGTAGGCGTGGCAGTGATCGCTACAGGCACGGATTGTGCGATGCTGCCAGTCTAGCTCAGGGTTGTGTTTCGGTAGCCAGGGAAAACCCAGCACCATAGAAGTCTGGGGGGAGCCGATGAGAGCTAAGGAGAGCCGTTTGTGATGATTGACGGCTATAACTACTGTAATAGGAATAGTATGGGAAGTTTTATGGGCTAAACAATGGCCATCCAATGAAAGGGATGTTTTAGGGGGCATTCCATTTGGTCCACGAGCCCATGATCGATTAAGTTAGATTCAGAAACGGAGTCAATGAGCACTGAAATGGACTTGCCTTCACGGCCAGGAACACTAATAGTGGCGAGTAAAAGGAAACAGAAACATGGGGACTTGTATGCAGTTCCAGACAATGCCCCTAGACCTAATGTCATGCTCGGTCTTTTGGTCGAACTGGGTATTGATCGTGGTGGTGTCCCGATGAACCGCAGTACAGGCAAGCAATAGACTGATATCTACGATTCCAGTCATCTGGTGTCAGGTGCATGCGCCCTAGCTGCATTGGCTCTGTCAGCTGGGTTTAAGAGTTAGGGGAGGGGGGATGGGCAGAAGCATCAGAGGTGGGAGTGGTGGAACGCCGCCCCCGAGCTTCTGCATGGTCAGGTTTTCGGTTCAGCACAAGTGGCCAATTCATCCCGGAGGTAATTCACCAACTCCTGTCAGAACACAGCTCGGAGGGCAGTTTGATTCCAAACCGAATCCACCACTAGGATGTAAAATTTAACTGAGAATTCTTCCACGGAACATCTTCCTTATCAAATTTTCAGGAGGCGAGCCTCGGCATCACCGGCATGGTCAGGACGGTCGAACACAGACTGGAAGCGCTGGAGAAATTCCCAAATGAACACGTCTGGGGGTTGATAATAGACTAGGAGGCTTCGGCCCAAGGGCTCTGCCATGAAGCTGAGTAAGGACATAGGCAACCTCGCTGGCATAAGAGGAAATAAGAGTTGGGTGAAGGCCGAAAACCAGGTCACAATCAAAAATAAATCCCTGACATTTATATGAATTGCCATGGTAGGCTTCGGGGTGCATCATAAGACCCTCGGGTGGACCGGAAACGGCAATGTGCAGGATGGGTGGAGGATCGTTGAGAACAGACTAGGGTCCAGATGGAGGGTTAAGGTCCTGGGCAGCGGGTAAACTGACACAGCACGCTATTTCACCCAGTTGAGCTAGAAGCTGCTGGTTAGCTTCGACGAGCATGTGGAGCAAGTGCTCGTGTTGGTCCAGGCGTGTGATCAAGAACTCTGTGATCATCTGGTGGTAGGTTCCATATTTGGCCAGATTATTCTTTTATGGACTAATGTCCGGAACCCAGAAACCAACCACACACACACAGAGAATAGGGGTAAACAAAGATGATTTATTGAATAAAAACAATGAATAGAGTTCTGTATCACTTGGAGGAGGCAATGATGGCAATGGATAATGGATGACTTAATATGGGTGAATTGCTACAGAGGAGCAGGCAATGTGGGTGGTGGCACACCGGGAAATGACCAGGGGGACTGACCAGTAGCAGCTGGAGGAGGCAGGTTAGGTGGAGTCTGGTGAGGGTAAAGAAATGTATAAACAGGCAGATCCTGAGAACAGATGAAACATATCCAGGTAGAGAAGTGGAACCGAGAGGAAGTAGGAATCCGGAGGTGAACTGGTACAAAACAGGAGGTGACAGCACAGGAGGAAACAGCAGATTAAGGCTCGACAAA
The DNA here is from genome assembly GCA_034509265.1 of Microcambeva bendego. NCBI lineage: Eukaryota > Metazoa > Chordata > Actinopteri > Siluriformes > Trichomycteridae > Microcambeva > Microcambeva bendego. The sequence continues at coordinate 16,162,940 of JAYDZG010000002.1, forward strand.
AGATAAAAGCAAATTTAGGATATCATCATTGTCGTTAACCCCTTATCCTAAGTAAAGTCTGGGAGGGGTGCTGGAGCCTATCCCAGCTGTTCAATGGGTGCAAGGCACATGCTATCACCCTGGATGGGGCGCCAGTCCATCGCAGGTACCTACAGGACAATTCAGTCTCCAATCAACTTGATAGCATGTCTTTGGACTGTGAGAGGAAACCGGAGTACCTGGAGGAAACCCACGTGGACACAGGGAGAACATGCAAACTCCACACAGAAAGGACCCAGACTGGCCCACCCAGGGATCGAACCCAGGACCATCTTGCTGTGAGGCAACAGTGCTACGCACTAAGCCACCGCACCGCCATATTTAGGATATATTTCAAACAAAAACAATATCTTTGATAAGGGCTTGGTTATCTGGGGCGGGAATTAGCTGCAGGTGTAGCTGTGGAAGAGGTGCAGCATTTGTTCCGGTTGCTTGGCAATGGCGCTCACGTTCGACTTTCGTGTTATTGTTGGTACTGCACTTCAATGTTAGGTTGATTTCCATGTCGGATCTAGAACTGATTTTAAAATTGTTGTATGCATTATTTCATTAACAAATATACAGTATATCCTCTTGTAAATGGGCACTTCTAAGCAACGTGAACAAGGGTTTTGGTTTGATCCAAGAAGAAATGCAGTTTTAGCAAATCGATGCCCTCTGCTTTTGCCACAGATAAATTATTCATTAGACTCTTGTGTGTGATGCTCTAGAATGCATGAATGTGCAGAACCAGGGACACAGATTAATCCCCAGATGTCTTTTTAAATTTGTCATGTCAAAGCCAATTTATTTTAAGTTAAAACATCCTGAAAAGTAACAAAGACATATAGATAGCAGATAATTCTAGTTCATGTAAGACTCTGCATAGGCTATTTGGCATTTGAACTCTATTCATTTTCGCTTATTTTTATCCACAACTTTATTCTGGCCAGGTTCATGGCATTTCCAGTTCCAAGAAGCACCAATTTATCCATTCATTTATTTATTTGCTGCCTGGTCTTACTCATTGTCCAAAACATAGGACACACCTCGGACATGTCACCAGTCAATCAATGGGCACATTCACAAACTCACACACTGCATGTCTTGGGAGAGGAAACCCGAGCACCTGGAGGAAACCCTGACTGACACAGGTGGAACATGCAATCTCCACACAAAAAGGCCCCTTAGCATCAAAGTGAATAATTAAAGCCAGGCATGCTACCCACTGTGTCATCATTCCTCCATGGCCCAAATTCAATAGAATTTTATGGAACATATAAGTTATAACATATATGAAATACCCATATTAAAATGTACAAATATTAAATATACTAATAGGTTACATTTTTATTGTATTATATGATGTATCAATATGTATTAGTGTGAAATGTGAATTTATTTAATTTAATTTAACATAACGTACTGTATGCCAACAGGTGTATTTTCAGGCAGTCATGTAGTATATGTTTTGTATGTAATTACTGTGTGATATCCAAATATTCTATATTGAGGAAAGGTTCATATAAAAACATATTTGGTGTAAACCAAGACCTTGCAACATATGCCTAAATGTATTTAAAATGAACCCAGTAAAACATATTTGATGTTTCCAAATATATATTTCAGTGTTACCACTCTTAGATATTAGAATTTGGGTTTTTTGCCAAATAATCTTGAGTTTAATAACGCAGTTAAAATCTGCATGCCAATATATGGTCTACAGTCATAAACAAAGAAATGAAAAGATACTACTACTAAATAATAACCTTTGGTTATATCGCTGGACATTTCTACTTCTGCAGGCCGTTTTACTTACATTGGACATGATCATCCTGTCACACCTTTGGTCATCCATGCATTGTACTTATGGTTTCATTATTTATTATTATTATTATTATTATTATTATTATTATTATTATTATTGTGATAGATTGCTGGAATAACTCTACGTTAACCTTCAGAAACAATTGATGTTGTTACTGGACTTAAGGAGTCTGATAGTAATAGTGAATCAGAAAAGTTCAGTTCAATGTCTTAAACCACTTATCCAAATCAGGGTCGGGTAATGATGCTGGAACCCATCCCAGCTCTTCAACGGGCGCAAGGCACATGGTAACACCTTGGACAGGGCGCCAGTCCTTTGCAGATACCTATAGGACAGGATTGGATGTCTAAAATCAACCTGGTGTGTTTGGACTGTGGGAGGAAACCGGAGTACCCAGAGGAAACCCACACAAACATGGGAACAAAATGCAAATTATGCGCAGAAAGGACCTAGATCGCCCCACATAGGGTTCGAACCCAGGACCTTCTTGCTGTGAGGCAACAGTGCTATCCACTTAGTCACTGTGCCGCCCTGTAAATCAGATTAAATATACATTCTCTGGATTTGAAAGACATTAATAATCATTAATAATTTTGACATGAGTAAATTATATGGATAATAATCCCACTTTTTCTTCAACTTTAGATTTTTGTTTTTGCAAATGATTGTGAGAAAATATATACAGTGGAGGAAATAAGTATTTGATCCCCCGCTGACTTTAAAAGTTTTAATACAAAAAATTAAATGAAACGTCTCATAATTTTATGCCAGCTTT
>JAYDZG010000002.1:16169664-16180675 GCA_034509265.1 Microcambeva bendego
TGCTTCCTAAGTGGACAGTTTGATTTCACAGAAGTTTTATTTACTTGGAGTTATATTGTGTTGTTTAAGTGTTCCCTTTATTTTTTTGAGCAGTGTATAACATAAAAGCTCGTTACGTAGGAGGAAAAAACAGATTTATTACAGGCAGTGTGATACCTGAGAGTCGTTCCAGAGAATGAACTGATGATAAGACTGCTAATGAGCTAATACATCAAAACAACAGATAAAATGAGAAGAAATTAGGAAGGGAAAAGTACTGAGGATTAAAGGAATGAAAGAGATGGGGAAGAAGAAAAAAATGAGTCATATAGAAAGTTCTAAATTCTAAAGCAGAATGTTAGAAAAATAAATTGTTATATGAACAGAGCAGGTAAGATTTAACAATGGAGATGGATAAGGTGGGAGAGAAAGTAAAGTACAGACAGACAGATAAATAAATAAATAAATAAGAAAGAATAGTAGGAGAGCGACAGTGGGTGCGAGAACTATTGGACCATATAATGTACTGATCAGTATCATGACGAGAGGCTGGCAATGCAGCAGTAAATAAGAACAGGGTGAAAACATAGCAAAAACTAGGAAATAAAATGAAATGAAATGAATGAATAAATATCAAAAATAAAAATACTTTATCATATAATATATTAAAATTTAAGGAGAGCTGCTAAACAAAAAACATTATTACTGTTAATTACTTTTTGTCGGTTGCGGGGTGGGTCCACTTATAAAACAACAAGCTGGCCATTCATTAAAGGTCTTTCGCCTTACACATTTTCTGCAGGCATTGCCAGACTGATTTCATCCTGTTGGTCAAAAGAAAATTATTTACATTTAATCTACAATATTGCAAGGCAATCATTTCCTATTGATATCTAAAGACTGACATTCTGGAAGTATGTTAGATCAAAAACAAATTTAGTTTAAATTCGCAAATAGCTAGCTAGCTAGTCTGATTTTTTAAAACTAAAATTATGGTCTAACATATGGGAAAAAGCTGAACCAATTATCATATCTTTTTGGATGTTTTTGTCTGATTGAAGCTTGCTATTTGCTTTACTTTATCTTTGAATTTTACTACCAGTTGCTTTTACACTGTGAATTAAATGTCAGTTCTCTTCTAAATGGCTGTGTCCTTAAGAGCTCTGATATCATGCTGCTGCCAATGCATAAATGCATAAAAATGTTAAAAAACGTATGAAAAAAGAAATCATACGTCCTAGAAATCTAATCTTAGAAATTTAAATATTAATATTTTAATTTGTAACAGTTTGTCTCCAGTATGTTAATACATATGGGCATCTGGAATCGAATGGCCATAGTTAGGAAGGTAAGGAAGAATCTAAAAGAGTTCCAAGGTGTCCAGTGCAAAAACACTGTAGCACCCAATTAATGTGACCTTTATGGCACAGTAGCAAGAGGTAAAAACATATTGAATGTAGGATTTGATTGCAATTGAGACAAACTTCTAAAATTCAGGTCTGCAACCCTGTTAATACCATTGCCATTGGCTATTTAAACATGAAAATCTTTGTTACAGTAAATGACAGTAAAATCTGACCATACAATTGTCATGTGGGGAGATGAAAGAGGACTCAAGATGCAGGATTTTAGCCGGTATAAATAATAATTTATTCATAAAATTAACCAAATAACAGAACTAAAAAAAAACTGAAAATTAAAAACTTAAATTGAAACCAAAAAGCCGGGATCTAACTGAAGTCCAGTCTGTTGGACACCGCACTCGCCAAATACACCCTGCAGCTCGATCCATGGTAAAGGGTAAAAGAAAAGAAACGATAATTATAACAAAAAATAAAAGAGGCGTGTTCACAACCACCACAGGTGGGTATGTCCCCCTATGAGCACCCGAGCACTGGGCTGCACCTTGTTGACAGAATCTGATGCATTCTCGCAACAGGGATGAGCTGCGGGTGGACCTGCAGGCTCTGCAGAAGGTCGAGGAGGTGGTTTGGAGGTAGCATCTTCTGGCCGACATTCACCGCCATGCGGACTCCGTACTGGTCCTAACCCAGGAGGCAAATTACCTCCATTCTCCATTCTCCAATCAGCCAAAGTTAGACTGCACCTGGCTCTTAAAGGAAATGGCAAGCGACACACTGATGGGTTTATTGCACGGTATGGCCAAAGCACATCTATGATTATTGAACACACCCTTTTTAAAAACTTTTCCCATAGTTACGATAGCAAAGAAACACTGACACACCCTAAATCAAGCTGCGTGTTTCGTGTTTGACTGCTTGCCTACAGATGTTTAATTACTCTGTTGTACTTAAATGTTCAGGAAATGCTGAGGGTCTGTCTGTGAAAAATGCTTAGAAAATTAAAACAGATTTTATAAGTGCAGTGTCATATTCCTAATAAGGATGCTATTCTTAGTTTTGCTTCCATCTGCTTCTATTTACCTTCAAGAAGAAACATATCAGGAAATTCTGCTTCTTAAAACCAACGCTTCATCTTGTAGAAGTAAAAACAACTTCATTAAACTCTTGTGTCACAAGATGATGGTAATGATTTTGAGACTTGAGCTGATATTAAACATCAATCAGCCTTGATCTCTAGTAGCTCAAGACAGATCTTTCACTGATCTCATACTGCACTATCACTAGAAGAGGCTAGCAAATGCCACTGACAATAAGTGAACAAAACAGGACATCATCGCCAAATAAATAAATAAATACACTTTGAGTTAAATAAAGAAACTGTAACCATGCCCATTACTTTTATTTAAAAAAATCCACACAAACATTGTAACTTGTCTGTAACTTGCAAGTGTAAAAGAGATTATTTATGTAAAATTTGATCATAAATTGAAATTTTACTGATTTATAATTTTCAGATGGATAATACTACAGTACCATAATTCTATTTTAAAGATGTATTCATTTTACAAGGTTTTGAAGTCAACTAATAATCTGTTTTAATAATCTTTGTTTAAAATTTATTTATTTTTTTACACACAAATAATCCACAATTTTTTTGAAAAGGATCAAAGCAAATCCCCTGCTTGAAGGTTGTGGGGTGGGTTAAAAATGTGAGGATGTGACATATTTAGAGCCAATGTTTTATGCCATTTTAGCACTTTCTGGACTAATAAACTGTTTATCTTATTTGCTAAATATAATACATTTGTGTCAAAACAATGAGACTAACAACATTTTGGCAACAGTTTGGGGAAATCCATTTATGGTTTCCACAATAGTGATTAACAAAGCTAAGTTAATAATAACATGGTGTGATGACCGCAACCTCACTGAACACATTTTCATTCTGCCAGATATTAGAAATGTTATTTAAACTGGGAAACAATGCTGTAAAGGTTTTCATTTACACAAAGAAGAGCAGAGGTCAACTCCATGTTAGTAGCCACATTTTAGAATGGACCAGCACAAATAGTTTCAACATTCATGCTCATCCTCCTCTATCGATCTTAAAAACCAGCACTAAAAGCACTATCACAACATGCATAATTTATTTTGTTCTATCCAAAAATAGCAAGAGCAGCAAAGAGAGAGATTGAGCTAAGAGCCTGGAAACACGAGTCAGGTGGAGAGATGGTTTGGCCTGTCAGGATATCCATTCTACATATTTCCCTGTTCTCTCGTTCTCTAATGTAATCCAAGCCAAAACACAAGCATGACAAAAATGGATGTGCTTTTTCAATGTCATGGTGAGAAAAGTTCATTGTGCATTTTTATAGTATTCTTTTGTTTTTAGATCAATTTAATGTGCATTGTGTCAAAAGCCATCTGTTGTATGATGTTCATGTCATAATTATATAAAATAATTCTTGGTAATTTAATACACTAACATCACAAAATGTTATTTTTTTATGCATTTGTGGAAACTTGATATGGCCAAAAGTATGATGGCCTAATTCTTAAAGTGTAATTATTCACAAATAATGAAAATCTGTTGTAAATCACAAGTACTTTTAAAGTAACTGCATTAGTTTATATTCTATCATTCCAGTATACAAATTAAATGAAGTTAATGTCTATCTTTGTGGCAGCTGTTTGGAATCAAGCATATCCTTTTTCAGCATAACCCTTTGCATAAACACATACAAACATAAGTCCATGAAATATTTTTTGCTGTTTGATGTAACACTAGTGTCCTGCACTATAGCCCTGACCCTAATCTCTCTTTTGGGATAGATTGGAACATTGATTCAGGCCTTATTTTATAAGTAGTTGTCTTACCTCAAATATTCTCCTTTGAATGAAGAGACATGAATTCCCACAGATACACTGTGAATTCTTATTAAAAGCTTTCACAGCAGATCCCAATATGGATTGTATCTCCATATAAATGTCTGTGTTTCAAAAAAAAGTATATAAACTGCATTTCTGGTTCTGTAAACACATTCAAATTTGATGATGAAAACACAATCCAAAAATTGGGACAGCATCAACACTATGTTAGACTATCAACACTATGTAGCTTGCATCCTTGGCCACTGAAATAAAAGAAAAATCATTTTATAAATTTTCTCATGCATGTATTGACAATCTGGATTACCAAAACATGATTATAATCACCCGTTGCCATCATTCCTTTTTTTCTGCTGCATCACTAAAGTCCTAAATTGCCCTCACCTCAACTTGTGTTGTAATGTGTTGCAATCATAAAATGCAAAAATGTATGTTTATTAACAAATGAATGAAGCTGAGCAGACAAACATTAAATATTTTGGGTTCAAACTGTTTGCAATCAAATAGAAGTCTAAAAAAATGTAAGGAATGCTGCATGTGTTTTTAATTTGCATTTACTATACTGTCCTGGCTGTTTGTTTTGATGTTGTGTCAGTAAGAATGTTTAAATATTATATAAAATATTTTATAGAAACACACCATATTTCTACAACTCTCTGCCACAATGCCAGAATAGAATACCCACCATTTAAAGAACTTTGTATGCCCAGATATTTCTGAAACTCTTGACTTGTTTTCCTGTTTGGTAATGAATTCAATGAAATGACATTTCATTATATATTCAAGTCATGTAGAATATTTGTATAGCTCTTTTCATTTGATTATTGTCCTGTATAAAGTGTTCATTTAAAAATGCAAACTCTTTAAAAAAGTTCTCGAACATTTTCTTGCTATGCACACTATGGAACTGTCTGAACTCAATCACAGATTAATTTGTATAAGAGAGTGAGGACAAATTCAAAGCATCAGATATGGAACACTGCTTAATGTGTGTCTATGCATCACTGACAGTTCATTACTTCCTGTACAGGTGCTGGTCATAAAATTAGAATATCATGAAAAAGTTGAGTTATTTCAGTAAATACTTTTATATTATATTCATTCATTACACACGGACTGATATATTTCAAATGTTTATTTCTTTAAATTTTAATTATTATAACTGACAACTAATGAAAATCCCAAATTCAGTATCTCAGAATATTAGAATATTGTGAAAAGGTTCAATATTGCACCTTTTGCCACACTCTAATCAGCTAATTAACTCAAAACACATGCAATGGACTTTAAATAGTCTCTCAGTCTAGTTATGTAGGCTACACAATAATGGGGAAGACTGCTGACTTGTGTCAAAGCACATTAAAAGAGAGGCAAAGGGAAGGAAAATATGTGGTAGAAAAAAGTTTACAAGCAATAGGGATAATAACACCATGGAGAGGATTGTGAAACAAACCCCATTAAAAAATGTGGGGGAGATTCACAAAGAGTGGACTGCTGCTAGAGTCAGTGTTTCAAAAACCACCACACACAGACGTATACATGACATGCTGTTCAGCTGTCACATTTCTCTTGTGAGTTTCAAGGTCAAAGCAGCTATCTACCAGAAAGCACTTCATGCTTCCTGCTGCTGACCAACTTTATGGAGATGCATATTTCATTTTTCAACAGGACAGCACCTGCACACAGTGCCAAAGCTACCAATACCTGGTTTAAGTACCATGGTATCCCTGTTCTTAATTTGCCAGCAATCTCATCTGACCTTAACCCCATAGAAAATAAATGGGGTTTTGTGAAGAGGAAGATGCAATATGCCAGACCCAATAATTCAGAAGAGCTGAAGGCTACCTGGGTTTTCATAACACCTGAACAGTGCCACAAACTCCATGCCACGCCGCATTGCTGCAGTAATCCAGGCCAAAGGAGTCCCAACTTAATATTGAGTGCTGTACATGCTCATACTTTTCATGTTCATACTATTCAGTTGGCCAACATTTCTAAAAATCCTTTTTTTGTATTAGTCTTAAGTAATATTCAAATTTTCCGAGATATTGAATTTGGGATTTTCATTAGTTGTCAGTTATAATCATCAAAATTAAAATAAATAAACATTTGAAATATATTAGTCTGTGTGTAATGAATGAATATAGCATTTTAAAGGGCAAGTTTTTTTAATGAACTAGCAAGTAAATTTGTTGTGTATTGTGTATTAGTCAGTGTACCATACAATATATTATTTTATAGAATTGTAGATACTTTATTCAAATGATTATCAAAAAAAAAATAGGAATTCTGTCTAGTACTGTAAGACGAATGATCAGACATAGTGGAATGTTGAGGCTTTAATTGCCCTCTTAAACAAAGCTGTCTGTGGAGTTCAAGTTTTTGTTGGGAATCCAGGATATCCCACCATCCTTGGAGCACAAACTGTCATCTGTCTTGACAAGGACATAATTTTTATTTCTCCAATGGAAGACACACACTGTTGATCATGCTGTTGATCCTATAGTATCAGAATAAGTAACTCCCTTTCTGACCAACCAAGAGCTCCAGTCAGATGGCAGCAGGGGGCAGTAACTGCCTATTGGACCTGAGAGGTTTATCTGAGGATTCACTGGAAGAAGGCCATATGGTTAAATGTGGATTAAAGCAGTTTTACTGAAGTCATGAAGCTGCCTATTTTACCCCATGGGCCTCTAGTTCCCATTTTGACCATTGATGATCAATCCTTAGAATCCAAAGCTGTGAGCCATCAAAAATGTCCCCACACCTTGTGTTTCAACAGTCACTGGAGATTATTTTACTGGTCAACAGTAAATGAAGAGGAATTCACTGGTTTATTTACTGCCTACTGGGTAAGCACAGTGGGCCATCTAAAGCAGGGGTGTCAAACTCATTTTCACTGGAGGGCCACATCAGCATTATGGGGGCCCTCAAAATGCTGATTGTAACATGTCCTGCTATGATAAGTGTTGGACCATTACCACAGACCTCATTACAAACCACTTTCTCTTCTTGAAGCCTAAATTTATGCTTTATTTTTCTGTTCTTGAACAATTTATTTGTAAATATTTTTATCATCTAGTGGTAGGATGTGATCACGTTTCAGGTAACACCTAAGAGTTTTTTTACTCCTTTCTCAGTTAGACAGACAGACAAACTCTCCTCCAGAACAAAGTTTAGTCAGTTTTATTTTCTTTTGTACACTGTGTGCATAAGAATAAAGTAAAAATACAAAATGAAAACAGAAAAAAATTAAGCTTCAAATAGTGCATGTATATAACTGTACTTACAGCATAACAGTAAATTTGTAACTGAAATGCTGGAACATACTTTCTAAACTACTGAGAATATAAACGTCTATCACACATGGCTCGTCAGTATTGTTAACCTGAGCTTGATTATTGTTAACCAGAGTGTCACGTATGTGCCAGAAAATGGGAAATCAAAATCAAAGTAAAAAAGAAAAGCAAAAAGTCAAAAAACGAGAAAGAACTTTGCAAAGAGCGACACAAAACAAAGAGTTTAAATAGACAAAGGAACAGGTGCAAACAATCAATGATTAGGTGAGGCCAATCTGGGATAGGCTGCCAACTGCATGTGACTGGTCATGTGATCACCCAAGGTACCATGGGTTTCCTGGGTTTATTACCTGCCAGTGGAATGTAATCAGATGAAACCTCATTTTGCAGACCTAGGATCACAGGCAAAAGAAGGGAAACATGAAAAGAACAGGAAACGTGAAACTGAAAAGGTATAAGTGATAAGTGATATAATTGATTTTCAATGTATTTAGGTTGGAGTTTTCTGCAGCCATCCCAAAGCCTGAAATCTCTGATCGACAGACAAACAAGGTCTCGTGGCTGCTGGGGGGGGGGATTCCCTGAGATTCCCTGAGATTCCCTGAGATTCCGATCGGCTTGTTCTTTGTTCCTTCGCAATGTAATCTCAGTCTGGAAGAGGGTTTTCTCCCAGACCTCTTCACTCATTTTCATCCAGTCAGCCACAGCTAGAACACCAGATACTAAAGCCTGAAGTGGTCAGATATAATCTTCAGGGATACCAAAATGTCTAAAAATATGAAAAAAGTCTGAAAAGTTGTAGGCAAAGATACAAAAGGAATCAATTTTAAGCAAAGAGTGATTGACTACAGTAAGAATAGTGGTAAAACCATCTATAGATAAAGAAAGGTCAGTAACAAAGTCTATGACTTTATGGGACCAGGGGCCTTCTGGAACAGACGGAGACCAACAGGCTTGTCAAGGATCCAAGTTTTCAAGGTTATTGTGATTGGTTAGTACTAGAAATGGCTGTTGCGCCCTCTCCAACCAGTGCCTGTATTCTTCAAGAGCTAACTTGACAACTAATAAATCTCTGTCTCTACTGTCATTATTACATTCTGCTGTGGTTAATTTGTGCAGAGAAAAAAAAGTGCAATGGCAATGGAACACCAATCTCAGAGGCATCTACTTCAAGTATAAATGGCTGAAATAGAGTGTTTAAGTATGGTAGTTGAAGTGAAAGCTAATTTTAATGTTTTTAAAGCTCTCTCCACTTGGGGAGACCATGGCAATATTTAAGTGCTCATATAGGCAAAGCAGGGCACAGAAACTCAAATTTCTACTAAACTAGCTAATTTTCTACTAAAGATTTGCAAAGCTGGGACAGCTCTTTAAATCCTCCACAGAAGCAGGAGCAGGCCAACTGACGACTGTCTCCACCTTTTCAATCCTCCATTCTAACTTAATGAGGGTGTCTTAGGGTGTTTTGCACACTTGGACTGTTTCAGCATCTAAAGTGGACTCAGACCGCATAGTACTGATTCCTTTTGCATATATGAACATGTCAAATGAACCCAAAACCCCCAAAATGGCCTCAAAAGCGAACCAAACAGACTGTTCGTTTGGGGTGTGTTTCGTAGTCCGCTTGATTTCTGCAATGCGAAAACAAAGTAAACCCGGTTCACTTAGGTGAATAGTTAAGTCCCGTAAATGAATAAAGAGTCTAGAAAATGATAACATTCATGCAGTGATTACCATACATAATGAACATAAGGAAACAGCTAACATGAATCATTTTAGAAAGACGTTGCATGCTAAAGCCCTCTGCAAAAGCAAAATACTTTTTCTGCATGTGAATCTGAAGTAGGCTAATTGTTGGTTTATGGAATTAGTAAACAGTTGTAATTTCAGTTCCAACATTTCCTTAGTGAAAAATGTCTCACAGTGACCAGAATTTTTTTGGTGAACTTATTTATATGCTATTTTAATTCTTGTTTTTGTGTTTGTTAAAAAGTAAAGACTCTGCTTAAGAATAAAATTAACTCTAGAAAGCTCTTCAAGGGCATTGGTCATTGTGTTCACAAAGCAGTTAATGTTTATTTTAAGAAACATCCCATGCATGAATAATAATAATACTAGCACTACTTATAATAATACTAATAATAATTATAGTAATAATAAAAATAATAATAATAATAATAATAATAATAATTATTATTATTATTATTATTAATATTGTTGTTGTTATTATTATTATTTGAATTGGATTTTATTTCATTTTAACCCCTGAATCAGTAATTAATACAAGATTAATACTACAAGATTCTTGATCTGGCCAAAATGACCATGAAAAGTGATCATTTTGAATACATTGCCATCCAAATGGGCACGTCAGGCGTCGCTTGGCAACCGACATAGCCGCAACACCGCTCGAACAGCTACGGAAGCCAAACATGAGCAACAGGCATTGCCTAGCGACCACAGCAGGAGCAGTGACGCTTCATAAGTTACACCTGCAGCTCATTCATGCCGCTGATTACTCGTACTCAAATACCTTGGTTTTACAGGAGCCGAACAGCAGAGGATTGTGTAGCCTTTCATGTCTCAGCCTAGCTAAGTATAGCTTCTCATTCTGTTAAATGCCAAGATTATTAGCACTTACCTGTCACCCTCTGTTCCGCTACCATTCATGCCTGCAATCTGTTGTGTTCGTGCAACCTGCTGTGTTCCTTCCCAATCAAACCAAATCCACTTGTCCCCCTCCACCCATTCTCTGCCCTCTGCCAGTCATCCAGTGCCCTTACAATTATATATACTATAAATCCATTCTGTGTATCACAACTCTGTGTGTGTGTGTAGGCTTCTGGGTTTTGGACGCGAGAATCCAGGGCCTTTGAACATGAAATGAGCCGAGAAAACGCGCGACTGGACCAGCATGAACACCTGCTCCAGACACTTGTTGAGATCAATCAATCAACAGCTTCTGGCTAAGCTAGGCAAAATCATGCGCTGTGTGAGCACTTTCTGCCTGTATTGCGATTTGTCAGGACCTCCGTGAACAAGGTCCATCTTGGCCAAAAGATTGCCCCAAGACCTATTGTCGGGCCCATTGTCGGGCACTATCCACGAGTCTCCTGGTTCCCGTTTCCTTTCACCCATGACTATAAGCGTTCCCAGTCGCGAGGGGAGATCCACTACCATCCTTATTGATTCTGGCTCTGGCTTCATCGATGAAGATTGGCTAGCCAGATTGGCTGCTCCCTCGAATCTCTGGAAACCCCTGTAAAGGCTCTGGCATTGGATGGCCACTGCATAGCCTGTATTACCTCTCGCACTATCCCAGTCACCCTCATATTAGCTGGTAACCATCAAGAACGGCATTCACTGGCTCTTATCGACTCCCCACAGGCTCCTATCATGCTGGGATTTCCCTGGATTGCCCGACATAATCCCCAATTTGACTGGCAACACTGGAAGATCCGTGCCGGGAGAGATCATTGT
>JAYDZG010000002.1:16245363-16255447 GCA_034509265.1 Microcambeva bendego
TCTTTGGTCTTAGCCATGTTAGTAGTTGGAGTCTTACTGATTGTGTGGGGTGGACAGGTGTCTTTATGCAGCTAACATCCTCAAACAGGTGCTTCTTATTTAGAATAATAAGTGGAGTGGAGGTGGACTGACAGGTCTTTGAGGGCCAGAATTTTTGCCGATTGGCAGGTGTTCCAATACTTATTTGCAGCAGTAACACACAAATAAATCATACATTGTGATTTCCGAATTTCCTTTTTTAGATGATGTCACTCACAATGGACATGCACCTAAGATGAAAATTTCAAACTTGCAAAGTCGCAAGGTGTTCAAACATTTATTTTCCTCACTGTAATTCTTGATGAAGACCCAACCACTCTACTTCTGACATTGTCCTCATACATATCTTATGTCTCCTTAAAGTTCTTGACCCCTCCCATGATCTCATTCAATACTACAGATTCTCTCTAGGCACCCAATCATAATCTTATTATACAAATAATAAAACTTTTTTTATGCTTTTCCATAACATTATGAAACAAAACCAAACATAATTTCTTACAAATCCTCATCTCTTTTTTTACTAGCCTATGGCTGATCACATTTATTTCTCTGTAGTAGATGCAAATCTGCTTATCACTCTCACACATCCTCTCACATTCCAAGATTTTGTTAAAAAAATCCTTAAAAACTGTTATCTTTCCAGAAAAAAATCCCATGTGCCACAGGTGTCCTTCACCACTTTTTTGCAGTCATTGCCCAGGTGTCTACCCGGTATGCCCACTGAAGTCAGCACCAATTGCAATTTTCTCTACCCTCTTATCTTATCAATTCTCATTAGAAATAATCTTTTTCATCCATCTCACAACCTTATTGTGGGACATGCAGTAATGACATCAGCACTCCATCAGTTTCCGGCTTCAGACGAATCTCTATCCGACACTCTATCATGAACTTTTCTGGCAATAAAACCACATTTTTCCTTGCTTCACATGAAATGCTTGTAGCAATACTCCCCTACTTTAAATTCTGCTCATTTCACGTATATTTCATCTGTTATTAAGGGTTCTGGTTATAGGACCTGTCTACTTTTGGCTGTTATAAATAAACTTATAGCTAGATTGAATGCATCTACCATTCTCCTTGACCGTGCTCCTACACTTCTTTTTTTTTAAATCCCTTTGCCTTAACCACCCCTATATCACATCTTATTTTTTAGATTTAGAATCATCTTTTCCTCACTGTGCACTGACATTTTCCTCCGCAATTTGACCCAATATGAGACACACATATACATAATAGTGAACACTAGGGGGCAGTGAGCACACATGTCTGGAGTAGTGGGCAGCCCTAGCCACAGTGCCCGGGGAGCAGATAGAGGTTGGTTGCCTTGCTCAAGGGCACTTCAGTCATAACCTTTTGGCTCTGGGAATTGAACTGCCAACCTTTTGATCACAAGCCCATTTATCTAACCACCTGGTCACAGCTGCCTCCAAACTTAAAGTTAAACTTAAAGTTAGGAGAACTTATTAGTAGTTCTCTGGTTACTGGTAAGGTCCCAGTGCCCCTTAAAACATCTGCCATCACACCTATTCTCAAAAAAACCCATTCTGACTTTAGATAACCTTAATAATTATCGACCAATCTCTAATCTGCCATTTCTAGCTAAGATAGACCAACACCAGCAGATAACATGGCACCTTTACACTGGACCTCAAGCAAAGTGAATTCTGTGCCTCTCCTCTCCTCCTCCAGACTCCGGGACCTTGATTTCCAAAGGAAATGCAAAATTGACTTTCATCAGAGAACATAACTTTGGACCACTCAGCAGCAGTCCCAGTTCTTTTTGTCTTTAGCTTGGTTCTGACACTGTCTAATGTTCAAGAGTGGCTTGACACAAGGAATGCGACAGTTGAAACCCATGTCTGTGCATGGTGGTTCTTGAAGCATTGACTGCAGCTGCAGTCCACTCTTTGAAAATCTCCCCCACATTTTTGAGAGGTTTTTGTTTCACAATCCTCTCCAGGGTGCGGTTATCCCTATTGCTTGTACTCTTTTTTCTACTACATCTTTACCACATCTTTTGATTGCTTCACAATCCTCTCCAGGGTGCGGTTATCCCTATTGCTTGTACATGTTTTTCTACCACATCTCTACCACATATTTTCCTTCCCTTCACCTCTCTATTTATGTACTTGGACACAGAGATCAGCGAGCCTCTTTAGCAATTACATTTTCATGTCTTGCCCTCCTTGTCTCAATGGTTGTCTTTTGGACAACTTTCAAGTCTTCCCCATGATTGTGTAGCCTACAGAACTAGACTGAGAGACCATTTAAAGGCTGTTTCAAGTTAATTAGCTGATTATAGTGTGGCACCAGGTGTACTTCAATATTGAAGTTTGGGATTTTCATTAGTTGTTATAATAATCAAAATCAAAAGAAATAAACATTTGAAATATATCAGTCTGTGTGTAATGTTCATGTTTTGAATGGAATTACTGAAATAAATCAACTTTTTCATGATATTCTTATTTTATGACCAGAACCAGTATATAAATATACTATATATATTTTATATATATATAAAAACATTTATTTTAAGGTTGCCCGTTTTCATGACAAAAATATATTCTTTATGTATGTATGTATGTATGTATGTATGTATGTATGTATTTTTTAATTACTTATTATTTATTTATTTATTGGTCCACTATACTAACATACAACTCCCTTCATGTTCTGGCTCTGGTCTATTTATCACAAATCTTGCATATGGCAATCTTGCCCTGTACCCCAGAACGAACACCCAGGTCCTCTGATACATTTTGGTAATTTTGGTGGTCCCAAAATTTACTAGTCACTGTCGGCGGTAAATCATTCAGTAGAAAAGCTATGGAATGACCGTCACCTCTGCTCTTCACTTTCCTCTTTCAAGACTCATCTTAAAACCCCCTCTGTCATAATTATTTTAGACATGGGCGCCCTTGGGTACTAGAAAGGCGCTATATAAATACAACTTATTATTATTATTTGCCCAGATTAATTTAAAGTTTCATCAGAACTTTTGAAGTAGAGGTTTACACACACCTTAGCCACATACATTTAAAATTATTTTAACAATGGTGATGATGATTATCCGATTCGTCGCATCCGACTCTCGGTCACTTGATGGAACATCGATCAATGAAGTATTTCGGCAATGATAGGGGAGTAGTTTGCCATTGCTTTCTCCACCCCTCCCCATTTATCTAGGCTTGGGACCGGCGTGCAGCTGTTTCCAGTTACACGGCTGGGTAAACCTACAGGATGTAGTACATAGTCCTACTCTAGGGCATCACAATATTTTTTAAATGTCCAATAATAATATTTTATTACTATGTTACACTGTGCATGTGATACTTATTATTAAAATTATAACACTATTTTAAATGTTATTTGACATAATTATTTTACAATTGAATTACAATAAAGGGTTAGAAATAATTATATAAAAAAACTCAGGTGTTATTCTATTGTTATTGCTCTTGCTGGTTTATGAAATTCTGTCTTATGATTCCAATCCATGGCTGGGGACCTCTGTTTTAAACAGCTGAGTCTGTTGCTGCCTTCAAAATATGATTAATGACCCATCTCTTAACTTTTTAGATGGTTTTCTATTCATACTAGAGAAAGGATATGTTAATTATAGGATGTCCTTCTGTAAGTTGCTTTGGAGAGGGACATCTGTAAAAGTTTGTGTAAAATATTTGGGTAACTCCCCACTAGATTCTCACAACTGAGGTGTTTATTCCTTCACACACTACATTACCTTTACTTTGTTGTCCTTAAGCCATTTTTGGTTCATTTATTTTCCTTGGGTGGAATTTCATTCTTGCTAAATGTCTAAGTGACATCGGAAAAGCCGGTAGAATTAATGTATTTTAATTAGTTCGTTTTATGAGCAGAGAGAAACAGGACATGTGATGCAGATTAAAGAACGGACAAATAAGTTAAGCATATGCTAAATCTTTTGCCAAATGTAAAATATTGTTGCAATTTCAAAATGTAGTTTTTGTGTAATGTGCTTGTGCACCTCCAACATAAAAAGGAATATCCTGGTCACAAAACATTTTTTTCTAAAAGTACTATTAGTTTTTTTAAAAACCTAATTACAGTGATTTACTTATATACCTCAACTTAAGTAAAAACATGCAAAATTCAACTTTTACTTGAGTAATGATTTTACTAGATTACTTGAACATTTACATAAGTACGGAAATCAGTATAATTATTGAGATTTTTGTTGCTTCACCAGTTTAGGGGAGATTTATCCATGTGCAGTTGGAAACTGTCACATCGCTTTTAAATGGTAGTTTTCGAGCATTAGCCTCCTTGCTGTGTGGCATGTCATGTCATGGTGAAAGAGATATCTGTTGACATCTTCACTAGGTAATTTGCTAATCTTGGATCGATTTGTATTCTTCTCACTAAAGTATGATCATCTCTATGAAAAAAACCCTCTTGTATTCCATGGTGTTTAAAATTGCATATTATTTGTAGAAGAGATAAATGTGACAGCTTCACGCATTTGGAAATTACTCCTAAATATGTACCAGACTTGTTGAAACCCACCATTGTTTTCTGATTGTTTTCCTGGTTGATTTCTAATGTCAGTGTAAACTTGTTACCCAGTGGAATTTTGTTATTTTGTTGTTTTGATGTATTTAGCCAATTTAGGTCGATGGATCGGTGCACATGTCTTACATAAATAATTGTGATTGTCAGTGTCCTTACTGAAGTTGCTGATATAAATCCTGTAAATCAGATACCTCAATCAAGGTAAAAACTTCACAGTAATTTGTTCAATTCAGTTCATTTTCTTAAACAACAATTAGGGTAGGGTAGCGGTGCTGGAGCCTATCCCAGCTCTTCAATGGGTTCAAGGCACTCGTTACCACACTGGACGGGTCACCAGTCCAATTAACTAAACACTGTATAAATTAACAAAGTCGAAGTTTGTATGGCTTATGTTATTTCTCATTTACTGGAAAAGTGTGAATTGCAAGTGCAGGAGTTAAAAAGATTTAGACTTGTTTGTGCTGAAGGGGGCTTTCCTAAAATAAATGTGTGAATTCAGTTTCATTTGAATCTTCATTTCAATAGAAGACAGACAGTCTTATGAATAATTTGCAAAATGCTGTGTTTGATGGACTCATATGCCTTACATATGCCCTGTCACACACACACACCAACATGTTCACCAACATCTTCTTTTTAAGATTGTAAACCAGGGGTTTTTCCCCCATTCATGTCTGATTTAAAACTACAGCTTCTCAACAGGGTCTCCTAATAATATTTCTCACATTTTAATAAATTCCTAGATTACTGACAGCAATAATCGTGGCTTCTCAGATTTTACCCATAACTTACCCATGCAATTTGCACTCTTCAAACCCATTTCATGTTTGACACTATTTAACTTGCATTGGTTATGTTCAATAAATTATTCCTTTTCTCATCGGTCCCTAGAACACAATGTCCACTATGTTCATTATTAAAACTATTTTAAGGTGTACTTATTAGAGCACAGCATGTATTTCAAAGTCAAATGTAAGCTCTACAAGGAAAGAAAATACGCCACTATATTTTTTAACAAAATATCTAAAAATACAATGACCTGAAGGAACTAAACCAAAGAAATAAGAAAATAAATAAAACCCAGAAGGTGTAAGTAAAAAATGACATAAGCTTCATGTGAGATAAACTAAGACCTAAAGAAAATACATCATGTTATAGCTATACTACCACCAAACAAAGAAGAAGCAAATTACTAGACTATATTCATTGACAGTCATCAATATAAGTTACATCTAGAACAGGGAACTCCCAAGATAAGCAGAGCAAGAGAAGAAACACTACTCACAAAAAGTTAGGGATATTTTACTGGAAATGGAAATTTATGGAAAACATAAAAAGTTCATGCTACAGTGATATTATACCATGAAAGTACTGCATTTAAGCACTACATGCATGCAGTGGCGATTTCCTCACCTCAAACAATTTATTGAAGCAATAGTTAACAACAGTGGTGGGTATACCCCAACTAAAAATGTCACCATGTGCCCTTGAGCCCAATTAGGGCAGCTCGCCACTTAAACCCACAGGGGGAGGCGATATGTAAAGCCAACCACGCCAGAAACTGAACTGCGGTTCATCGGTGTGGTTGGTATCGTAACATTTAAATTAAGTTTTGTTACCAGGATATCTCTTTTTTAAGTTGAAACAGGAATTGCAAAATATCTGATATTTAGCAAAAGATTTTTTAAATGTGTAATTACAGTGTTTATTGTTAGGAGGCCAGCTCCTGCATGGAGCTCAGTGGAGCTGTTTGTTGCTGATGTCATTTTCTGGCATTACAGTGGGCTACCTAAGACTCTATATATATCAATGTGCATAATAAAAGCTGTCATGACTTCTTGTTTGCTACGGCGTTCACGGTTGCCGCTTTACTACTTATTCTTCCATGTTTTTTCCATATAGCCAGAAACCTGTCCACTTAGCTCTGTTTATAAGAGTCAGTGGGGTATGGTCAGGATGCCAGAGGCAATTAGTTTAATATTTTAGGGACCCCTCTGGGTCTACATGTCTCTGCTTGGCAGACTGAGTCAGTGCAGCGACAGAGCCAGCATCTGCTATCTGGAGGCCTCGGGTTTGACTCAATGCAGTCCAACATCCCCAACATCTGTCCAAATCCGTACTTTTGTGTTTCTGCTTTTCTTTTTGTAGTTGATGCATGCTTTCACATGAAACACATTATCACATAAAGACTTACACATTATCCTGAGACAAGCCATAAAAATTTGTGGAGTATATTTGCGGATTCTGTGAAATTGAAGTGATTTCTGTGAACTATTATTAATTTGCTTCTAAAGAAAAAGTAATCACCTGTATATATTTGCTGTATATATCTAAAACAATATATATATACATCTATATCAATACATCACATTGACAAGGGTAAAATGTGTAAATGTTTTTTGCCCTTTACAGTGTTTATTCAGTGGAGAACCTTTGGCAGTTTAATTGGATTATTTGCTATAACTGTTACATGGAAGTGATGGGGACACAAAGATGCAGAGAGTTCACTTAAATTAAACAGGCTTAATTAAAGGAGAAGTAAAGGAAACGAAATGAAAGGCAAAAAAATAAAGAGAAGAAAACAAAAAACGGATAAAACAGAGACCGGGGTAAAAACATAAACTAACAGAGGCAAACTTGATCCGCTGCCATCAATCTCCGTGAGTGTACGCGGTACTCGCTTGCCCAACTGCGCATTGGGAAGTCAAGAAGCGCCATGGAATAAAAGGCGGCGTGTTCGTCAGAATCTCTGGCCGGGGTCGCGGGGCTTCGCCAGAGTGATGACACAAGTGTGGGGAAAAACTCAGGATTATTTCAGTACAGGAAAAATTGCTGCTAAATGCATGAGGGAGGTCCAGGGACTGCTCAATCCTCTCCTCGGGTCCTCGTATCAGACGTCAGAGGCCCCTGCTTGCGATAGGGAAAATCACCACTATGGAAAACAGGTGCTCCTTTTCTGAAAGGGGTGAGAGAGAGAGGCTGGGTCCATAAGCACATAAGCGATGCTGCACACTGGCTAAGCACGGTTCCTATAGACTGCAGCCAGGTGCAGGTCATTAAGTCTATTTAGCGCCTAATAGAGCTCCCGAGAGGAGAAGGTGCTCTGAAGCAATGGTTGTGTCACAATCCTCCACAGAGTGCGCCAGCCACAGCCTTGCTCAGAACAATACCCACACATATTTTTCTTTTTCCCTAATGTAAAACTAAGAGAAATATCACAGCCAAAACCTGAAGGAAAAAGACACCATGGCTAGAAGTCCATACTGCCCCAATGTCAGTGACCATTTACCTTTTGATAGATGATTGGCCTCCCCATAAAAAAATTAAAAACTGTACATTTATACTGCCTTGCAGTGCAGATAGACAACCCAATATATAGTATATACATTTAAAAGCAAAGTTGTACTTACTGAGTGCAGCATGCAGAAATAATCTGTGGTCATTAGTTTTGTGTCAGTCATACCGCTGTAAACAGTGAACTTTTTCTTGCTCCCTTTCTCTCTCGCTTTCATAGTTTATTGTTCTTATTTTTCTTCGTCTATTTGGTGGGGAAAAGCTGAGTAAAAACTGCAGGTCCACTACAAAACTTGTAGTACGTGAAGTATTTTTCAATTACTGTAGCACAATAAGAGGACAGATTGTTTAGTGGTTGTGCTGTTTATGTGAGTATGCATCTGTATGCAATTGAGCTGCATCATGGTCATCACAAAAACAGCAAGAGCAAGAGTAAACCAAATGTTTTGTGGATTTGGGTGATGCCAAAATGACAGACGGTATGACATGAATGAATGAATGAATTAAAAACAAAGAATTTCAAGTATATGTTAATTCCTGTGATTGCCTATGACCACAAAAGCCTTTAAGGATATGTCTGGGAGGAAGCATGTGTATGAAACTATAACATGATGAATCAAGTTTTCATTTGTGTTAATGGGGTTTTAATGATATTCATCCAAAACTGAAAAAAAAACTTTTAGGATTACTTACCTAATCCTTCAAATCGATAGTTTGCTCATCGATAATTTTATTTTAATATTCTGGCCAAAACCAATACTAACATTTAGTATTAGTCTCAGCTAAAGGCAATTCCACATCAGCACCATCCTTAACTGTTCTTAAAATCCTCCTCCTCCTCATCATCATCATCATCATTGTCTTTTAACCCCTTATCCTAATTAGGATAAATTAGCTGGAAGCTATCCCAGCTGTTCAATGGGCATAAGGCACAAGGTAAAAACCTGGATGGGGCGCCAGTACATAGCAGGTACCTACAGGACAATTCAGTGTTTCCAATCAACCAGGTAGCATGTCTTTGGACTGTGGGAGGAAATCGGAGTACCCGGAGGAAACCCACACGGACATGGGGAGAAGATGCAAACTCCACACAGAAAGGACCGAGATCACCCCACCCGGGGATCGAACCCAGGACCTTCTCGCTGTGAGGTGACAGTGCTACCCACTAAGTCACTGTGCTGCCCTGTTCTTAAAATGTAATCATCAATTTACATTCAAACACCACAATGGTTTGGATGTACTGATTTGGTGTGATCTTGGAGCATTTGGCTCTGACAAGCCTGACATGTTTGTTCCCTGACATCTGCCAATTTTATTCAATTCTCTAATAATGTCTTTGGGCCACTGGCAGCTGTGATTGTCTAAGGCATTGTGCTTGTATGACCATGTCACCTACTCAATAGTTTATGTTCAACTCAAGCTAAGTTCCATTCAATGTAAGTAATTGTCTTTAGGATGCATCCTTCATACTTTCAGTGAAAGTCACTTATGTGCCATGACCCCCACTATCTTTGCCATTTTTATTAAAAGATATTGATTATCTTGAAGAACATAGGATTTTACTTTTCCGGACCAGTATGTCGCATGTCAATCTTGAGTGTATTTATAAATATTTCTCAATATTTATGTGTCAATTAAACTGTTGAGTAGACATAATCTTGTCCCTGGCATAATACCCTATAAATATAAAATACAAATAATTTGTTTGATGCATAATGTGCTATCTTTTTGTTTTTTAAATGATTCTCCTCAATTTTAGGTCCTGATTGAACTTGAATCCAATTCAAGATTTTATTCACTTCTGTGAACAAAACATCTAAACTAGTTGTAGACACCCCATTGGCAGTTATAGCATATGCATTATGCTAGTTAAATTGATATTTTCTGCAGCATATTTGATGAGTTGTTGTTTTATTAATCTCTAATCTCCTTTAAATCTTAATGTTCACATTTTCAGCCTTCAGCAGAACCAGTGACCTTGTGATTACTAGTCGAGTAACTTAACCACTTGGCTATGTCATTAAAAAATACGTCCAGTCATGGAAATACTTCCAGTCATTCCGTTGCTATGTTTCTGCTTTTGGGCCCTTAACCCTCATTGATCAGACTGTAGACTTTAACTGTACTTTAAGTCACTTTGGACTAAAGTGTCCTATAAAATGCTGAAAATGTAATGTAAAATGTATTAGCGTAA
>JAYDZG010000002.1:16318451-16331141 GCA_034509265.1 Microcambeva bendego
TGCAGATGATCTGGTCCTGCTGTCCCCCAGTGCTCAGGCTCTACAGGACCAACTGGAGCTGACAGCAGTACTGTCAGACCTGGTCCCTGACAGTCAACCTCAAACAGAGCAAAATCATGATTATTCCAGAAAATATCCAGATATCAGGGAAACAAACATTTACATTAGGAAATTGAAAACACTAAAGATTGTGCTTACCTGGGACTAAAAATTACTTACTCGGGTTACTTTAACCTGGCAATAAATTAACTGAGAGAAAAAAGGGCCTTCTGTGCCATAAAAAAAAACATTTGTAGAAATTCCAATTCGTATCTGGCTCAAATTTTTTGAATCAATAATTGAACCGATTGCTCTATATGGCAGTGAAGTATGGGGTTCACTCACACACCATCAATTTAATTAATAGGACAAACATCCACTAGAGACCCTGCACACAGAGCCCCAATTTTATCATTATAAAGCCCTGAAACACCAAGAGAAGAGCAAAGATACCAGAACCCTCATCCAACTGGTCCTGAGTCACTGTACCAATACACCACTAACACACACTGACACACTCTGATACATCACTAACACACACTAAAACAGTAATGACTCAGGAACAGGAAAAACCTGCAAACTCAATTCGAATAAACCAAATTACACACTTAGAAGTAAATATCTGAATTATGGGGAAACTGAAACTAAACATCAGAGTTAAATGCAGTGTTATTTGGCCCTAAACAGACCCGACAGCAGCAGATTATCTGAGCACAGTATCCGACCCTAAATTAATAAACACCTTAACCAGGTACAGACTGAGCACACACGAGCTGGCCATGGAGACGGGGTGCCGCACGCGGTCCTGGTTACCACGAGAGAAGAGGCTGTGCCAGCACTGCACTCTCAGTGCAGTAGAGACAGAGCTGCACTTCCTCACCCAGTGTACCAGATACCAACACATCCGCTCCCAATTCTTCCCCCAATTTAATAACATCGTCCTGCACACTCTACCCACACACACTTGCCACCAGGCAAGGGACAGTGGGTAACCATGACACACACTCACACACACACACACATACACATTTTATTACTGTAAATATAACCATTTTTTAAAATAATATTTGCACCATTTTCCTCTTATTATATTTTACCTTATTCTATTCTATTTTATAATTTTATATCTATAAGTGTTTTATATAAATCTGTTCTTTCTATTGTAATTGTACAATATTTTATCTTTTTTTAATCTATTTTATAGTTTTGTATCTGTAAATGTTTTATATAAATCTCTTCGTTTTTTGTAATCTATATTTTCTTTGTAATTGAGCTTTGGCAATACGAATGCCCTTATTTGTCATGCCAATAAAGCTTCTTTTGAGTTGAGTTTGAGTTTGAGATCAAAGTGAGACAAAGTGATCATCTTCCGTCCAGCTGTCACTCACTCTGTGCTAGTTTTGGGTAACGGACCGTAAAGCAAATTCACACTTCAAAGCCTCTCAGCTCTGCCTGTTATAAACCAGCACTTTATTAGGAACACCCTTTTAGGACTTATTTTACATCTGTGGGTATACAATAACTGACTGTAGCACATCCGCACTATTGTTCTCCTTCTGCACTTTATGCATTAATATAAATGGTGGCTAAAATATATATAAATATAACTGCCTCTATCATTTATAATTACTGATCTGTACATTTTAAGATATTAATGTGTAGGTAATGATTGAAATAATAAATAATTACAATAACATAACTTTTTAGTTTTGGGATGTGACTCTTTACCGAGACGAACTTTTGGAATTATTTGGGCACCCCTGTTCTAGGCTCCAGTAGTAGTACCTTCTGTGGTTTTATGTTCTGGAGTGGTCTGGGCCAAATGAACAACAGTCTCAATCCTCCTTATAGGTTCCTCAACACCAAGGGAACAAGGAAGCCCAGCTTCACCAATCTAGAAGCAACTCTCTATTTGATGCCTCATTTCATTCTCATTTCGACCAAGACTGTGAAATGGGAACATCAAGTTGTCTTGCCAGTGTCCCAACTTGGGCTTTTTTTTAGAAATGTTTCCAGGCTCAGAGTATCTGTTATGGGACCTACTGCACTCCCAACAGATTATATCCCGGACGAGCCCCCACAAGCCTGGAAACTTCAGAGTTGAGGTGCCATTGTATTTAAAATGAAAAGAAAGGAAAATAACTGCAAAAAGAGGGACAAGAGGAACAAAGTCGTAACCTCCGAGACGTGACAGCCACCTCATCACCAGATGTTCTCTGTACACTGATGGGATGTTATTTTACCATGACCTTTCCCGCATCGTGTCGTTTTCCTCAGCAAAGCCCGAAGACATTGCTTAGCAGGGTGTCAAAGGCGACAAAACCCTACCAACAGGATGACCGCACAGACTGACTGACAACCTGTCAGACCTTTCATTTAACACCGCTGAGAGGGATTGGTGCCACAGCGCCGGTTTTATTCGTATCATTGAAATATTTTGAAACAAAGGGCAGGTCATGTGACCCGACATTTCATTTTCTAGAGCCGACATGCATTCTTCTGGTCGGAAGGTCTTTACGCTAGCTCTCTGTTTGGCTTTCTGCTCCATTTCTCCCCACAAACACTTTCTGACAATAAGAAGTCCTCCCTCTCCTTGCACATTCATCTCTAGCTCTTTTTCCATTCTCTTAATGGCGTTTGCAGATCTGATCTCAACATTTATGCCCCGTCTGCTTTTTTTGCTAACTGAAGTGCAACAGTTGGTGGTTCTTTGACCAGCTAGCCTTGCTTGTTTGCCCCTCGGTACATTTGAGCTCTAGCCAGCGCTGGGGTCTTTTGATGCCTTTTTCCTCACATGTGCCACTGCCAGGGTCATTGCACAGTGTTTAAAGACCTCGCCAACTTTATTAGTCCAGCCTTTTCCCACCCAGCATTCTCTGTGGCCTATTTCTGTCTGCTGCACTTATTTCATCGCTGTCCCCGCTAACATAAAGGGGGGGGGTTGCGTACAAGTACATTTAGAGTCGAATCTCATCACTAATGTGCTAAGTGTTCATGTTGGGATCACCCTTCTCTACAGAGAACCACACCCTGATCAGCATTATTCCTCCACAGCCAGCCGAGGCCGTGATTGCAGCAGTTGCAAGGAACCCTGGCCCGACTCATCCCAATTGTTGTTCATGTAGGTTCCCCACCCATCTGTGGGAACTTTTCAACTTTCTGTGGAGGTTAACTCTTCCTTTTGAGTGTCTCGTCCTCTCACTGCGTGTCCGTCAGACAGACGTGCCCCCCGGACTCCTCACTTTAACTACATAATCACCATCTTTATTTTCACCTCGATTGACAAGTTGACACACACACACACATTCACACTTGTTTTACTCTGGGTGAGCTCTCTTCATAGAGACATCTTACATCATTCTACACTCTGAAATCTTAGATACACAGAGATACATACACATGTATATATTTAAACTCTAAAATACACAAATATATTTACACACACACCAATAACGTTTGCTCAGAGGTGTTTCATGTTTCTCATTCTTCTAGATTTCACATACTATATAAGCTATGTGTGTGTGCGCGTGTGCTTACTGGCGCCACTCTGTCCCCCGGCGTTTTTGAAAGTCCTGTGATGTCCCACATGACGTCTCTTCATGTATTGTGTATATCACTTGACTTGGTCGATAGCTGTCTGTACTTGGAGGAAGAAATCAAACCCTGGGGCAGACCGGGTGTCTCTCCACGTCTGAGTGACTGAAGGTTTGTTTAAACTCAGGCAGTAATTAAACAAACTGGTAACTGGTGTAATTGTGTGCACCCGAACCAAGCAGGCTCAGAGACTCGCCCCGACTTGAAACAATAATGAGACAAACGAGAGGGGACGGAGGGGTGTCGAGAAAAACATTACGAAATATTATAATACATAACATAAAAAACGAGAAAATAACCAGAAGAGAGCAGAAAAGACAAGCGGAAGGAAGAAACTGAGAAAATGAGAAAAAGAGATAAATGAAAGGATAGAAGAAGAAAGGAAGGAACATGGCAGGAAAAATAAATGAAAGAAGACAAACAAAAGCAAACAAGCATGGAACTCTGATATGCCCAGGATAAAAAATGGAAAGAAAAGGAAGACGAAAACAGAAGGAAAGACTATGCAAGGAAGGTTTAAGGAACAGACAGACACATTGAAGAAATGGAAGAAAAGATAAGATGAAAAGAATGAAAGAAGGAAGACAAAAGAAAGAAAACAAGGATCCTTCAGAAACAGCCAGAAAGGAAGAATAGAAAGAAAAGTGAAAGAAATGGAAAGACTAACGGAGAGAAAACAGAAACAGACAGACAAAATGAAGAAATGAGGGGGAAAATAAGGGAGAGAAGACAGAAATTATAGAAGGTAGGATGGAAGATGGAAACAGAAGAAAGGACTGCGGAAGGTTTGAGGAAGGAGAAGAGAATTGAGTGGCCAAAGCTGAGCAGCTACATGAACAATGATTGGCCTGGTGTTTATAAAGGGGCGGAATTAACCCTGCTTGAGACTCTACGACCTCTGCTGTCTGCGCAGAGACTGGAGTGTAGTGAAAAGGGCGTGTCTCTCTGTAAACACTCCTGATTTTATCTACATATGCCCTCCATCAAGTGTAGGTGATAAAATGCATGCGGATGCCGCCCACGAGTCATAGGGCGTGGGGGTTAGGTTCCTTCTCCTCAGTCAGAGCCGTACGGCATTAGTGAAGAGGAAGCATGACACAATCGGGTAAAAAATTGGGTGTGCTTAAGTTGGTAAAAATATATATTTTTTTAATTATTTTTATTGATCTGATTTTTTTTACTTCCGTTCAACGGCAGCACCGCATCTGTCATCACTTTTTTTAGCTTGGTTAGCGTGAGGTGCCGGTCGGTGCAGAGGACTCCAGCACAGTAGCACTGCTGAGCTTGCTAAGTCTTATCTCTGTCCATGGCTCGACTGCCTGGCTGTCGAAACGAAGTCAGAAAGAAAAAAAAACCTCCGACTCCCCCCACCACCACTCTGAAATAACTCCATACAAGAAATAATATCAGTCAGTGAAAATGGCCAAGCGAAAAACGCTAGTAGCAGCAGCACCTGCTCCTAACAAGTTTCCTGGCCTAAGAGGATCCTTTCATCTCTGTTTTCTTCCTGAAGCTTTAAGGATAAGTCAGTGTTCGTGCACATCTTCTCTCCTGAAATTCTGAAGAAGCAATTCCAAAAAAACAAGCAGGAAATTATCTGGTTTGTTTTCTCTGTTTCAAAGTAGGAAGAGAATTGTGATGCCTTGACGCACCTGTTTAGTCTTCATAGATTTGGCTAGCAACAAAACACGCTAATAAACATAAAATTAGACATGCCAGCCCTCTGCTTTTAGTAGATTTTTTAGACCCATTTTGGTCATCTTAGTTTGACGTCTTGACAGAATGTTTCCTTTAATAAAATAAGGTTGAACTGAACTGAAATCAGTCATTAAGACACGAGGACAAACAGAACACACATGAAGAAGCTGTTTTAGGCACCTGGAGTGAAATGGAGAAAGGAAACTCTTTTTAAAGATGCCGGGAAGAAAAAGAGGGAAGGAGTCAGGCAGAAATGGAAGGAAGAGCAAAAACCAGAAGTGTGGGCATTTCTGTATATTTGTTGTTGGACTTTGAAGCCTCCATTCTGTGCTCACTATTGTTTCTTATCTGCTTACAATATTTTACATTTTTCAGTTTTTGCACTAAGCAGGCACTGTTATCCCAAGCGACTTACATTATAGTACAATGTACGTTTGACAGTTAAGCGTCTTGCTCAAGGGCCCAGCAGCAACCTGGTTTGGTCGGGGCTTGAACAAGGTCACAGGGTATTCTAAGGCCAGCTTAACTCAGCTAATCTCTGTATGAAGGAAGGACCATGGAAAGGAACACAGACAGAAATATTAGAAAGATAAGGAGGGAAGAGAAACAGACACAGGGACGCAAGGAAAAAAGAAAAAACGATTATAGTCAAAGGAAGGAGGACAAAAATGGAAAAAGGAAGGAAGACAGACATATTCCAAAGACAGCTTCTAATCTCTGTAGTTTAATTAGTTCTTCATTAAAAGGAAGGGAGGACAGAAATTGAATGAAGACGGACGTAAAACAAAAGGTGGACTGTAAAAAGGAAGACAAACAGAAGAGAGAATAGAAGGAAGGAGAAAGAAATGCAAGGAAACCAGAAAGATGCAAGGTAAGGAGAGAAGACACGTGGAGTGTTGGACTTCGAAACCTCCATTCTGTGCTCGCTGTTGTTTCTAATCTGCTAACAACATTCTAACGACAGCTTAACTTCTCTGTTGTTTAAAACCTTTATTTCATTGGAAGGATGGAAGGATGGAAGGAAGGAAGGAAGACAAACAGAATGAACAAATTAAGAAAGACAGAAATGGATGGAAGGATGGTGACAGAAGTGCAGAACAGAAGGAAAGGAAGAAAGACACATTGAGTGTTGAACCGTGAAACCTCCATTCTGTGTTCGCTGTTGTTTTGCATCTGCTAACAACATTCTAACAACAGCTTATCTCAAAAACAACAGCTTATATTAAAAGGAAGGAAGGATTTCTTCTGATCACCTGTTGTACAACCTAGCTGAACCTTCTGTCTGTGCCACAGTATGAGTACGACCACTTTCTTTGTTGTCTCTAGAGATGCCCTTCTGGGAGCCCTCACCTCTGAATTCTGTTCCTTACTCTGCGTTTATCGGACTCTTGGATGTGATTGGACCAGCTTCTCCACCCTCCTCCATTAGCATGCTGGTCAGGAAGCGAGGAGGTAATTGAGCGATCTCCCGCCAGTCCGCTCAAGTCCCGTCTCTCAACTCTCTCACATTTATTTAATCAGATGCGGATTAAAATTATCATCCTCACTCGCTAGACTCTGCCTCTTATTCCTGACGTGGCTTTTTAATTGCCGTCTCGCATGTCCACCCGCGCGTTAGCGTTGCCGTTGGCGACCGGCTGAACTATTTAAGATGCTGTAGGTCACGGTGGAGGGAGCGAGGGGTCGAATGTAGTAAAGTAACGAGTCGGAGTGGAAATGAAAAGTTCACTGTGGAGTTTCAGGAAGGAAATATGCTAAACGCTCATGCAGCTTGTGTGTCATTTTATTTATATGAAGTTTTGTGATGTCTTCAGGTCTCTGGACCACCAGATGGCGCTCTGCCTGGCTGAGCTGATCCTGTGGTCTACCAGGAGAAGCCTGAATGTGCAAGGTAAGTCGTCAGTGGCACTGTTGCTTCACAGTGAGAAGATCCCAGATTTGATCTCCAACCCAGGTGGTGCAGTTTGTATGTTCTCCTCGTGTCCGTGTGCAATTCCTCACACAGTTCAAACACACGCAGTTAGGTCAATCAGCGACGCTTAATCGTCCTGTAGGTACCTAGGAAGCACAGACCAGTTATTTGTAGTGCCGGTCCTACTGTACATATACATTTGTCATATGTACATCTACAGGAATCCTTTCTTTGCATAATCCATCTTGTATGGAAGCTTTGGGTCAGAACCCAGGGTCAGCCATTGTCCGGCGCAGCTGGAGCCAAGAAGGTTAAGGTCCTCGTTCAAGGGCCTAACAGAGATGGCATGGCAGAGCTGGTTTTCAAACTCTCAACCTTTTAATTGACAGTCCAAAGCTCCACCCACTAGACTACGACTGTCCCAAAATGTCCGGAATTAGCACACACCTTTGTCCAAAGCAGTTGAGCTTCATCATTGGCAAAAGTGAAATTGGTGGGATTAAACCAGTGACCGTTTGAAAATGGGTCCAAGACCTCAACCACTATGCTGCGGCTTGTCCCGAAGGGTTCACAAGTCCATAAAATGGGCCACGGAGATACTTACGTGGCACGTGGACGCAAAACAAACTCGCACGCGAGCGTCCCCTAGTGGATGCTTTACGGTACGTCAGATTATCACCGTTTTGTCAGTTTAATTTTTGTTATTACGCGTCGCTTGTGTTGCCGGGGTCGCGGAGAATCGAGTAGAAATAAGACACGGTGACCTTCGAGTTCCTTTCTCCTTTCGTTTCATAACCGTGCATTGTGCTTTATGTGTACTCCTACCAGGATACCCACTCCTAGGAAGTCTTGTTTACTAAAGACGTGAACAATACAACTAAGCATTATTATTGTGTTGTTTCATTATTGCATAAGAATGAATAAAGGAAATTTAGTTATAATTAAATTAGTTATAATTATAATCTGTTATGTATTAACAGATACAGATATAGGCACGTTCCAGTATCATGAAAAAAGGGAACCAGGTATGTAGTTACCTCCAGAATTATTGGAACTTAATTAATGAATAAATTTTTATTTAAAAATTAAAATCTCACATTAAAAGTATTAACACAAAGTACAACAACCGCGCGTGCGTGCGTGCGTGCGTGCGTGTGTGTGTGTGTGTGTGTGTGTGTGTGTTTCGGTCCTGCTTTGCTCCTTTTTGTCCACTAGAGGGTACAGCAGGTCTACGATGAAGACGGAAATCAACGATTGTGTGTGTGTGTGTGTGTGTTAGATAAATCATATTAGAATCCTGATTCCATTTGTATTTCATATTCATCCAGATTTTTTTCAGAAAATTAAACTAATTTGTGCAGTTTTGAATTTAATTATAAGTTACCACAGATTTTTTGTAATGCCCGTTACTGTTATTTAATTTTAGTCTAAGGTCGAAATAAATCTCTGCTGCTCATTACAAATCAATTTCCACGCATTCAATATTTAATACGTAAAGTAACCCTAAGTGTGTGTGTGGGTGTGTGGGTGTGTGGTGCGTGGTGCGCGCCCTGTGATCCCCTGGCCTTTCCTGGATTTCGGCTAGTGAATCGAACCTACTGCAACCCTGACCAGCATAGAGTCTTGTCAAAACAGACAGTGAATGAATGACTATTTGAGTTGATTTTATTTTATCTTTATGTTCTCAGTGTTTCCTGCAGATCTGCAGTATTACAGTGAAAAGCAAAACTTCACAGAGAGTGAGTCTTGTCCATGCCTTCTTATAATTTCTACCTCTATGTAGTTAGTAAACATATAAATCTCTCTATCTCTCTCTCTCTGTCTCTCTCTCTCTGTCTCACTCTCTGTCTGCCTGCCAGCCTGCCTGTCTGTCTGTCTGTCTGTCTGTCTCTCTCTCTCTCTCTCTCTCTCTCTCGCTCTGTGTATGTGTGTGTGTGTGTGTGTGTGTGTGTGTACATCTAAATAGACAGGATTAAGGCCTCACTCAAGAATAAAAAAAAACAGAAATAAAGGCAGACTTTGGCAAAAGTTTTACATTTTACCATTTAAATGGACCAGCTTCAATCTCAACTTGATCAAGTGGCTTTGGAGGGAATTTCTTCAACCATGCGGGAATGTAAACGCACCATCCCACATCCAAGGCCTGGATGGAAGGGAATCCCAGCGGCCATGTTTCCAAATCAGAAAGAGTCCCGAGAACAGAGGGGAATTGGAAGAGTCCTCCAGTCAGGCGTCCACAAACTTTTGGCAACATACTGCATGAGGAATAAACCGAAGGGAGGAAAAAGAAACAGAAATAATAAATAAATAAATTTTAGCCACCTCAAAGTGAAAAAAACACCCTTATCAGGACAGACACACTCATCCTTAACACTGCGTTCATTAATATTCATGTTTTCTTTTTTGCATTTCATCCTAAAAACGGGCCACACACACGCGTGCGCGCACACAGACACACAAACAGACACACACACACCCCAAACAAACGCATGACCACAATTCAATTAACTTGTGTGTGTGTGTGTGTGTGTGTGTGTGTGTGTGTGTGTGTGTGTGTGTGTGTGTGAGAGAGAGAGGGAGAGAGAGAGAGAGAGAGAGAGAGCATGTGCTTGTAAAGTTGTAATAACTCCAGAGTTGTCTGCTTGTCTGCATGGTAAATACACATACAAACTCAGTTGGCAGAATTTACCCTGAGTCTCTGTGGACTGACTGAACCAGCCTGACTTTCCTGCCTTCTTCTCCAGGGTGAGATCAGCCATCGTCACCCCTTTCAGTTTACAGGCAGTTCATGCATGCAGGCAGTGGGGGGAGACACAGAGACAAAAGAGCAGGATAGAAAAGCCACTATCAGCGTCTACAGATTAAACACACCACACAGCATTACAACACTCTTGGGAGAAAAGAGAAGAACAGAAGAGGAATGAAAATAGAACATTAAGAAAGTAGGAACAACGTGGAATATTTTAATAAAATATAAGAAACAAGAAAAAATAAAAGGTACGAGAAATTCAAGTGCGTAATGCAACAAACTTTTGACAATAAAAACAGCATGCTGCCAGGTAAATTATAGGGGTACACTTTTAGAGTATGATGTGTTTAGCTAAATTTAAGAGACACAGCCAAAGTTGTCTATAAATACTTTCACAAATACACTGAAGTCAATACACACATGCAAACTGATGAGCTGTGTAAGATAAATTATAAATTATAGCTAAGAGCAAGAGGGGACATGTTTGTCAGGGCAGTCTTTTTTTAATTCGATTTTCCCTTTATCATCCAATCTAGTAATATGCAATTGCCCAATCATATCTCCTTTACTCCTGCAGACGCCTATACTGAATTGTAAATAAAAGAGAATCATAATCGAACTGACTACTCTTTAATATAAACAACTGTAATTCTGTGTCTGAACACAAAAAAAGATGTAAATGTAATTTTGCACACATTACATGGACTTGTTGCCACCCTAATTGGAGCTTGTGAGGGAGCGTTCTGACTGCCGCTGCTCCGTCCCCGAAGCACTCATGGCGTGCACCCAGCATCCTTGCTGTGAAGGCTGTAAATGCATTGTTCGATTCACGTTATTACAATCCCCATTCACCACCCAGCGAACTACGGCATGAAATTAAAGCCGGCATTTTGGTTCGTTTTATATTTTTGCATTGGCTCTGTAGCCTGGCTTTATTTAGTTTCATTTATTTATTATTTTATAAATACTTTTTTTCTAATCTTCATCTTTGTGTTCTTCTTATCCCATCTACGAATTATTATTTGTTACAGTGACATTTGTGAAATAGTTCAATGCAAATATGCAGGGGAATCAAGGGTTGTCATCGTAGTGACAAAGATACAAGTTAAGATGTCTATGAATTTAAGTAAATTAGACAAAAAAATTACTTATCATATCAGGTAAACAGACACAGTTGCCTTTCAAAGCAGCTTAATGCAGACAACATGCATGCACTATAAAATTCTTTTCTAAGTTCAGAGTTTATTCTATGGACAAGGAAACACGTGCATGTAATACTAAGTAAATAACACAGAAAAATTTGGGTGGGTGGACTCTAAAGAAAGATAAATTTGAAATAGAAAAAAGGGAGAAGTGTTTTAGTGCGTCACATGTTGCTTACATAAAGAGGATTGGGATTACTTTTCCTCATCCTGTCACTCAACTACAAGACAAGCTGCTTGATTGGAATAAGATTCTGCTCCACCAGGCATCATAGAAGATCCCATTTCCCCCAAAAAATAACATTTTGTAAATTGCAAAAATATTAAATATTAAATATAAATATTAAAATAGATATTTTCTTAAAAAGATTTATGGGCCAAAGCTCATCAAAAAATCAACAGTTTAGCTTGACCTCAAATCACAAAATCTACTTTTTATTGTTACAAAATGCTGCAACTTTTGTAGAAATGGGGTTTGTACGCAGCTGTTTACATAATATTTGTGAAATGACAGTAAGAGGTTAAATCAGTTTTAGTCACATGCTACTGCACGGCTTACTGCTTAGAGGATGTTTGTCTTTCCTATTGCTGGAGCATTTCATTAACTTAGGCTTCAAATGCATGGTGTCTAGTTAGTTGGACTGACAGATGACTTACGTCCGAGACATTCCTCCTGATTCCTGAGTAGTATGTGTGTACCAAGTGTGTCAAAGTAGACAAGATCAGTGAAATGAATGACATTTGAAAATAAGTAGCATGGATGAAAAAATAAAAACAGTTTAGAAAGGGACAGTTTGAGAATGTAATGAGTGGAACGAGAAAGGACTGAATGGAGAGAAAGAGATTAAGAGTATTAAAAGAATGAGATAAAACATGGGGCTACAATTCGAAGATTACAGCTTTAGGTTAAAGTCACTAAAAAACAACTAACAAAGCCAAAAACCTTTGATTACAACTATTTTATTTTAGAACATAATATGTAAATCCTTACAATAACTGAGTTTTTTTTTACACAAACCCATGAAACCAAAGCTGGCATTTCTGTTGTAACAATAACTATTATTTAAACTTAAAGTATATTAAGTATATTTTAATTACATGTTTAATTAATTCCAAAAACAATGATTTTAATTATAGTAATAATAGTTGCAATGCAAATAAAAATATAAATAAATATATACATGTATTTATGTATATATTTATTATAATTTATTTATGGGTGATTTTTGTATTTACTATTAAATGCAACTTTGATTTCAAATTTTAATTTTAATAATGTATTTTTCATTACATTTTCAATAATTATTGAATACATTTATATACAAAATGAAATTAAAGAAAAGTAATGTCAATGTTTCCTCGTATTATTTATATTTAAAATAATGTTTGTATGCTTATCTTTTATTTTTTTCTTTTATTTACTTAAATAATGAAGGCCCTTTTATTTCTGAAGTAATTACTTAAATGGTTACACATGTGCACCGATTTATCGTTTT
>JAYDZG010000002.1:16340913-16351199 GCA_034509265.1 Microcambeva bendego
ACCACATGATATTCTCCCCATCCTCTTCTGGATCATCCATATGCTTTCTGGCAAACTTCAGATGGGCCTGGACATGAACTGGCTTAAGCCGGGAATATGCCTGGCACTGCAGGATTGGAGTCCCACTCAGCATAGTGTGTTACTGATGGTAGCCTTTGTTACTTTGGTCCCACCTCTCTGCAAGTCATTCATCAAATCCCTCCATGAAGTTCTGGAATTTTTGCTCACCATTCTCATGATCATTTTGACTTCACGGGATAAAATCTTGCATGGAGCCACCAGCCTGGTGTCCTTCGACAGATCTTTGGTCTCTGCCATGGTTGAGTTACCATGGTTGAGTTTGGAGTCTGACAGTTTGAGGCTGTGGACAGGTATTTTTAATACAGATAGTGAGGTCAAACAGGTGCCATTAGTACAAGTAATAAGTGGATGACAGAAGAGCTTCTTAAAGAATAAGTTACAGGTCTGTGAGAGCCAGACATCTTGATTGTTTGTGGGTGACCAAATACTTATTTTCCACTATAATTTACAATTAAATCCTTTAAAAAACCTACAATGTGATTTCCTGGATTTTCCCTTTCATTTTTCTCTCATAGTGTACAGATGATGAAAATGAACTCTTTCATCTTTCTAAGTAGAAGAACTTGCATAATCAGTGGCTGACGAAATACTTTTTTGCCCCACTGTATGTTTTTAAAATTAATTGGATTAAAAATTATTTAGATACTTCAAATTCATTTTCGCTTTAAATAAACAATTACATTTTTGAACAATGTGTTGGACTCAAGTTTTTACTTGCATGGGACTTTAAATATGCCGAACTTCCCATTAAGCTAGCAAATTTACACAAGCAGCACTAGAAGCTTGGAAATAGGCCTTCAATAGAAATTCTATGGGGTATTGTGAAGAGGAAGCTGTGATATGCCAGACCCAACAATTCAGAAGAGCTGAAGGCCACTATCAGCCTGGGATCTCATAGCACCTGAGCAGTGCCACAGACTGATCGACTCCATGCCACACCGCACTGCTGCAGTAATCCGTATTGAACGCCGTACATGCTCATATACTTTTCATGTTCATACTTTTCAGTTGGCCAACATTTCTAAAAATCCTTTTTTTGTATTGGTCTTAAGTAATATTCTAATTTTCTGAGATACTGAATTTGGGATTTTCATTGGTTGTCAAATCATCAAAATGAAAAGAATAAACATTTGAAATATATCAGTATGTGTGTAATGAATGAATATAATATATAAGTTGCACTTTTTGAATGGCATTACTGAAATAAATCAACTTTTACTAATTTTATGAACAGCACCTTTAATATACAAACTAAAACATCCAAACGCATTTTAAAGAATATGCTTTTAATATGATAAATGTATTATTTAGTGTGTCTTTCCTTGGCACTAAACACTTCTTTAACCTTTTTGGCTCTCGTATGTTTTATTTTCAATAAGCATGATCCAGTACCTCTACAATATTAAGATATATTATCCAGTCCAGGACTGTCAGTGTTTTATCAGCAGTTATTATTATTTTTGTTGTGTTAACTGTGAACTTGGGATCATTATTATGTTGCGAAATTACCATTAAGATGCAAAAATGCCACGATAAATTTTCTGTCTGTCTGTATTGTCAGCATTTATGTCGAATCCATCAGAAAAAATTTCCAACCCCACTGGCAGACAAGAAACCCAACTCACTATTGTCAACGACTGCAACCCACAAATTTTAAACTTTAATTAATCAATTAATAATTCTCTTTTCCAAATATTCTCATTTCTATCTTTATAAACGTTAGCATATATGAAACCTATTGCTATTCTAAAAATTGAGTTTGGGACATTTACAGTAATACCATTCCTGTTCAAGCATCCTGATCAAGCTAACAGATGCTTAGCCTGGTCTTTCTTGATTTTCCTCGATTAAAAAACTTAGTCATTATTAGGGTTCCTGCAGTGTCTGCAGATCTAAGTTCTGGTTCTCAGTGTCGCTGTCACTACAGAACCCTAAACACCCAGTCTTTTACATGAAGTTGGGTAATTAGTGCTGACAACCCGAACCTGCTTTCACCCTATGAGAAAGGGTGCTGAGCCAAGATTTGTTTTTTAGCTGCTCAACGCCTCCGCTACAGTTAGCCTGAGGCTAACCGTTTCTCTCACTCCACTCTCGCTCCACATCTGTAACATCCAGACCTGCATCTATGGAGTAGCGCTTCCTGATCACCCGTGGAACAAGAAGCCAGAGACACTAGTTCTATTCCATGCTTCAGTGCAGGTGATCCAATGAGTTTATGTGCTTTGTGTGCTTTGCAGCTGATTGTCCTGAGCTTTCCGGTTTTCGGGTGTTCTCTTGGACTTTTTCAAAGCTACAAAAC
This sequence comes from Microcambeva bendego, assembly GCA_034509265.1. Lineage (NCBI taxonomy): Eukaryota > Metazoa > Chordata > Actinopteri > Siluriformes > Trichomycteridae > Microcambeva > Microcambeva bendego. Next base: position 16,343,294 of record JAYDZG010000002.1, read on the forward strand.
TAACTTCCTTCACATGTCGGATTTAAGAGCTGCTCCCAGCGCTCTAAAACACTTCTAAGCTTCCAAGTTTATCTATTTCGCCTCCACTTTTGTCCCAAAAGTTTTGAAAAGAGCGTCAGCTCTGCATCAGGGCAACCTTAGTTCCAATAGTGGGTCTTGTGTTTGACTTTTAAGCGTTGTGTGTGTTCCTGCTGGTATTACCAATCCGAGTTTTTGTTTGCTTTTGTTTATTTTGACAAATAACATGGGTCATGATTGTTGTTTAATATTTAAATATATATATAAATAAATGATTTTTTTTTTACTAATTTCTTTTGAAATTAATGAATATCCCTTACGAATATTGCATACACAATGGGATTGTGTATTACCATTGCAAAACTATGATTTATATCTGTCAAATTATGTATTTGGCATTTGACATTTAAAAATGTGATTAAAAGTTGGTCTTGTTGGCAAGCTCCAATTCAATAAACTTACATACATGTGTACTTCATGCTCAAGAATGCCTTGCACAAAGTTTTCGTTTTGCCATGAGATAGTAGTTGTGTTAACAATTACATTAACTTTTATTATAATTATACCTTCACTAAAACAACAAATGAAATGGTGGCCTAAAGCATTTGAACATTGTGTATGTAGCTGGCATAGCTGAGAAGACAAGTGAAGTAAAAAATGTTTTTCCCTTTGATATAATCATGATATAATTAGTTTCATTTGTGCTGGTCAAAGTGGGCGATATTATAACATGTTAACAGGTTTTCATGCTGGACAATCTGTAAAAATATGCTACAAATAACTCTGAAAATAGGTCAATTATATCATGCATATATGTTGGAACTGACACCGTCAAACAATGATGTTTAAAGTACCCAATAGAAATTTTAAAAATGCACTGATTGTGAAAGAACCAGGAAGAAAAAGACTGAGTAGAGGTGAAACATGAGAGACAGATGGTCTGCTAATTGTCAATTGCATCTTTTCACCTGTACCCTCTCTTCAAGTGTTTCTTTTTACCCGTTCCAGTGGCCAAAGCTTTTTTCCAGCACTATATCAGACTCATACATTCAGTTACTTTCACAGGCTCATTTGCATTTGGAGCATTTACCATGGTAACAGATGAAAGAAGGGGGAAGGGAGGGAAAGGCGAGAGAAGAGAGAACATTGGAAGTGACGATTGCTATTCGCACTTGCATTGTCCTTAATTTGTGCAAAATAAAAAAAGGTGAATAGTCACTTTGGATAAGTTGATTTTTCAGCTCTCTCTCTTATTTAAACAATTACTTCACCATTTAGTCACAAGTGCATTTGTAAATTTAGGCAGTGGCTGGAAGGTTATGGCACTACAATCCACATTAGTGTTTAATAGGGTGAACCTGAGTTTTGAATATACGTTTTTACATGTAAAAACTGTATTGCAAAAATGTATTATATATATATATATATATATATGTCTCTGACTGACAAGATAATCATGGTCTTTAGTGGTTGCTATAGATACATTAAAACGGTGTTTATGTCTAATTAGTCAGAACTCACCATGGAGCTGCAATGTTATATTAGGTAATTAAAAAACAGTAAACCTTATCTTAATCAGAATCATAGAACATGCTGAATTTTAAAAATGTTTTATTAAGATCCTGTAATTATCAGTGTATGTGTTTAAATGAGCTAAAAGCAGAAAGGTGTTAAGAGCTGGGAAGCATCAGGCTCGAGTTTCCTAGCAACACGACGCTTTCCAAGCTTTTCGCGGCTGCGCTTGCGCGATCGTCTGCACCTGCCGCAGATTATGAGTAATTTAGTGTCTATTTAAACCCTGTGTTTCCACTTGTCCCGCGCTGGAGCATTGTCTTGTTAAGCGTTAATGCTGAGTCTTCCGTCCGTGGTTTATCCGTGCACGTCCTTGTTTTTCTTTCCGTTACTAAGTCCGTCGCTCTCACGGTTTTGTTTACACATGCGTCCACGCTTTGTTTTCCATCCAAGGTTTTGTCCTTTTGCGTTCTTGCTCTGTCACTTCTCGCATTTTCTTTTGTTTTCGTTTCGGTGTTTATGTCCCGTGTTTTCCGCTTTACCTTTTCCTCCACCGTCCTACCATGTTCATTGTCCAGTTCTTCCCTCCTGCCTATTAAGGTCCCGTCTCAGCTCCCGTTCCCCTCCGTCTCTCCACTGTACCTGGCTTCTGCCTGTGTCTGCCCTCTCCCTGCCCTGTTATTGCCTCGTTTCCTTCCCCGTGATCTAATAAACACCCTTTGTAATTATTTCTGTGTCCTGTGTGCAAAGTCCTCCCCAAGTTCCTCCCCTTGTCGCTCCACTTTAAGGAATGCTCCAGCCAAACATGGAACCCAGCCCCCCACACAAAGAGGGCTTCCAACCACCCCTGTTCTTCCCTGACCAACAGTCGACCCAGCTGGTCCAGCGTAAGCCTCAGCTTTGTTAATAAAACAAAGTCAGCAAATGATGGCCAAGCTAGGGGATTTTGCCTGGTAAATGAACTCCCTTCCTCCCGTTTCACACCCCCATTCCGGTTCCGTCCAAGAGTCCAGCCAGGTTTCAGTTTGGCTCGGTTTTGTCAGTGGGTTCTATTGGTTTTCCGTTCCATTCAGGAGTCCAGCAGAGTCTCGGGTTGTTCCGATTCCGTTCGAGGGTCAAGTTGCTGTTCGGTTGGTCACGGTCCCATCTAGAAACACGTCCGGAGGCCTGACTCAGTCTCGATTAACTCTGGTTCCATCCATAGTACCGATCCTGTCCTTATTGTCTCCGGTTCTGTCCGGAGGCCTGACCCAGTCTCAATTAACTATGGTCCCCTCCAGAAGTTCGACTCCATCTCAGTTGACCCTGGTCCTGTCTCTATCGACTCCGGTACTGTCCGGAGGCCTGACCTAACCACGGTTAACTCCGGTCCCGTCCAGTGGTTCGAAACTCGTCTCGGTCGACCCTGGTCTTATCCGTAGTGCCGATCCAGATTCCGTCGTCTGTTTCCATTCAGAGGTTTGACCCAGAACCCAGTTCCAGTCGGGCCCAGTTCCGCACATAGTATGTTTTCCCCATTTGTCGGTTCCAGTCCCATCCAAAGGCCTGACTCAGTCTCGGTCGACCCTGGTTCTGTTCATAGCACCGACCCAGTTCCACTCGGCCCAGGTTCTGTACATTATAGAGTTTCTGTGTCTGTCAGCTCCCGTGCCGTACAGAGGTTCGACCCTGCCTGGGTCGGCCCGGGTTTCGTCGGTAGTGCCAATCCAGTGTCCATCTACCTGGAATCCACTTTCAGTTTCCACTGTCCTAGGTTACGCCCGAAGGCCCGGTTTAAATTTGCCCAGCCATAGTTACATCCCAGGGTCCGATTCAAGGTCCGCCTGGTTCGGGTTCCGGTTTTGTTCACGCATGCGTCCATGCTTTGTGCTTAGTTCTTTCACGTTCTGGACGTCGTCCCACTGTGTTCATCGTCGGTTCTTCCCTCCTGCCTAGCCTGCACTCGTCCTTTCTGAAGCCACTGCCACACCAATCTTTTTTACACCACCTTATCCAGATACAGTTCCTGTTCCTCGCTGCATCTGCATTCACGCACCATTCACCGCTACACACACTCTGGTCAAGATTGCATTCTTGTTCCTTGCTGCATCCACATCCAATCACCGCCACACGCATTCTGATCAAGATCCCAATTCCTGGTTACTTGGTCATGGTCCAATTCCTGCTCTTCGCCGCATCCTTTATCTAAGCATCACTCAACTCTGCCTGCCGCCTTGTCTCGGTACAGTTCCTGTTCTTCACCGCATCCTGTATCCTCGCACCCCTCACCACTGCACGCCACAAGGTCAAGGTCCAGTTCCTGTTCATCGCCGCATCCTGATTCCACGCACCACTCACCTCTGCACGCTACCCGGCCAATATCCTGTTCCTATTCCCTTCTGCCCTCTGTTTCCTGTGTGTTCTCCACCCTCTCAAGGTCCCGTCTCAGCTCCCATTCACCTCTGTCTCTCCGCTGTACCTGCCTTCCGCCTCTGACAGCCCTCTCTTATCTGTGTCATCGCTTGTCTGTGGACTACCCCGTTATTTCCATTTTCCCTTCCCCATGATCTAATAAACACCATTTTGTTATTATGTCTGCGTCCTGTGTGTGTGTGTGTGTGCAAAGTCTGGGTTCCTCCCCTTGTTTCCCCCCTTAAAAAAAGGAATATATTACACGACTTTAATTATACTGCTTATATGCACCTTGTTGTACTACACTACACTCCTTTGGTGTCTTTGGTATATGATGGTGTTCCATGTATTCTTTTGGCTTGAGCTTGCAACTGTGTAGGCAACAGCCTTATAATACCCTTTATATTTTCAGAAAGCTGTCCTGGAAGTTTTCCACTACCAGCAAATTCAAAATGTTCCGTTATATTAGTCAGACGATTAACAAGTGTCTTTTCATTGTTTTGCAGTGACTCCTACAATTTGATAAGTGGACTCTCTGTTTACATGCATGCATGTTACTATGACAACGAGCATTATGTAATCCAGTCAAAGAAAGAGAAGTAGTTAAATGTTATGAGTTTTCAGTTTTTCTTTCTTTTTTTACTTTAGAACTATGGTGGATTCAGCAAAATATACTTCAAATTTACTTATAAATGAAAGAGTGACATGAATATGTCATGCTCAGTGACTACATTGGCTCAATAACGTTCTTAAGCTAGTTTGACAACAATGGTGCATTCTTTAAAAATGTGGTGATTCAGAATAAGCTTGTTTTAACTCTTTAGTTTTAACTTTGTTTTTTTTACCCAGTACAGCACATCAGTCCATCCCTCCATGGTTATACACTGGAACACTGTCAGCATAGCAAACATGAAGTTGTCAAAATTGGTGATGCCATTGTTAGGCCCTTGCCAGCCATCTCTACATGAAGAGCCATTTACTGTACAGTGTCGGCCATGGCCTGAAAGTGAACAAGGAGCAGGTTCTTCTTCTGCTAATGTACCTGAAAGAAATGATGAGAGGAAGAATGAGGAAATGTCAGATGGCAAGGTATTACACTCTTTATCTCCACTAATTAATCTGTATTTGTTTTTGGAATGCCCCTGGCTCTGGTAAAAGCTACGTGTTGTGTTCATACAGGCTGATGATTGTTTTGTTAAAGGTAAAACCCAGTGTTCTCTGAAATAACAGCGAACAACACATTACTTTTCAGCTAAAACACTTTAGCGATCTCCATTACATTATTATACCACTTACCTAAGATCAGCTCGCAACACTGTACTGTTACAAATATATGCACGCACAGCCATTAATGTGTGCAAATTTTCTGGTTTAAGTAGGTAAATTTTGCTGAATGTACATATTTATGTTACATTTATTAAATTAGTCAATTATATCATTTTTAATAATTTAGAGTAAAACACAAAGACATTGTATATTGCTACATTAAACCTATTTTAAAAAGCATTTTTATCATTTTTATCATTATCAGAATTTACAGGGATTCACTGTATATACATATTAGTGCCAAGTGGGGTAAAATCAACAGGAACACAGGAACACTTACGTGTGCCATCCATGTAGCAGCTGGCATGCATCTTTCCAATAAAAAGTTCCAGGCCAATAATCGCATATATGATAATCACAAAGAGAACAAGTAGGGCAATGTGTAGCAAAGGAACCATGGCTTTAATAATAGAGTTCAACACAACCTGTAAACCTGCAACCACATCAAAACAAAACAACAACCATTAGTAATCTGCATAATCAAAAAACAGTGCTTTGGGGTTTTTATCTTTACATTTTTAGTCACTGACAACTATTTTCACGTCCAATACCAAGACAGCTTTCAAGCAGATAGAAGTTTTAACATCTGATGCCCCCAATGATGCTCATCCCTCAAGGAGAACACCAAAGAATCCCATTGAACTCTAAAAGTTTGTGAGGCTATAGCTTGACAAACAAGAAAGTGTGCAAAGAATATAACTTTTATTGCTACAACATTTAAAAGATTAACATTCAGATTGTCAGCTCAATAACCAGAACTCTGAGTGATGATTCTGATCTTTGCAAAGTTGTGGCAGTTTGAATACAGGAAAAAAGTTTATTAAAATGCAAGGACAAAAATTGTCAATGCACAATTTACAAATATCAATACCTTTCCTTTTGACACCACAAGTTCAATTATGCAAGTAATAACCATGTATACTAAGTTGGCCTGGAAATTTGAATTATTTTTTCCAACTTTTCTGACGTGATATGTTTACATGGGGATAAAAACTTATATTTGATCATAATCACTAACAGAAAACTATGGGGACATGCAACAAAGTTTAATTAATGAAACATTGATAATGAAATATAGCTGTGTTTCATCCATATATATATTAAATGAACTTAAATAAATACATATCATTAAATCTTTCATTCACTCATCCAGTCACAAAAACAAATGCAAAAATCATGAACATTATTTTACAGATAGCTTGGATAAAATTGGATATGTCTAATAAGAGGGGGCATGACAAAGGCTCCACGATGGTTTAACACTGAAAATCATTGAAAAAGCTGCAACAGCAGTGTACTGTCCATAAAGCAAGCTTTGTGTGAGAAAACAACGAAACAATTTACACTGCAGAGGAGAGTGAACTATATGGCAGTATTATGGTGTTGACTCACTGGGTACTCCTGAGACAAGGCGAAGGGGTCTGAGCACCCGGAAAGCTCGCAAAGCCTTGACATCAAATCCGCCTGGCTTCCCTCCTGATTGACCTGAATCGGCCTCTTTGGTCATGAGCTCCAAGACCACACTGAACAGTCTGCATACCCACAAATACAATGCAAACATTTCATATAACATACTAACAGACCCAAACAAAACTCTAAATATTTGGTAAGCATTTATTATTCAGTTTAATAAGTTTACATCAACATATGGACATTGTGTATCCATTCAAACCAATAAAAACAAGGGATCTGCATTTCAAGTGAAGTTTATAATTCTGAAAAGACTAAATTAGAAGTGTGTCTGTATCTGCTAAGTCAGGCACTGATGTTAGACAAGGCTTAACTTCTGATCAATTGCTGTCTCAGCTCTGCAGCTAATCTTTATAGACCCGCATACAATGCATACAACTTGCATATCCATTAAGACACAGTGGCAACACACCCCTTGAAGGTAAAATTTAATATGACAGCCTTCTTGAAACTTGGTATGCTTAGATGCTATGTAAAATATGTAAATGGAAACAATTCAACAAACTGTGGTGGCAGCTACTGATGCTATAATGATGACTCTGAACAGTAAAATTTTTATTAAAGGGTCTGATGAAGTTTTTCAATAAGACTAAGTTTGGCAAAGGTGGTTTGGATTTTGAAAAAAATATTTATTTATTTGGTATTTTTTTCAGCTTCCACGTTTATATGATGAGTTTAGAATTTGACATAAATAGCATACATCAACAAACCCAACCTGTTTCAGCAGCTGCTTTAACTGTGTGCAATGTATGTTTATCTAAATACTGCTTTCATCAGATTGATGAATAAGACAATGAGAGCTCTGTACTTTATGGCCTTCCCAATCACCAGATCTTAATCCAGTTAAACACTTTGGGATGAGATAGGATAAAAAATTAAACTGGCCCAGAATTAAAAAAAAAATGATTCCTAGACTTTGTGGACTTTATGCCACAGGAAAATTGAATCTGTTCTGACCACTAATATTATGTTCCTAACATTATTATACAGGGGCTGGTCATAAAATTAGAATATCATGAAAAAGTTGATTTATTTAAGTAGTTCCATTCAAAAAGTGAAACTTGTATATTATATTCATTCATAACACACAACAGACTGATATATTTCAAATTTTTATTTCTTTTAATTTTTATGATATAACTGACAACTAATGAAAATCCCAAATTCAGTATCTCAGAAAATTAGAATA
>JAYDZG010000002.1:16450842-16463924 GCA_034509265.1 Microcambeva bendego
AATACTTCATGGATCGATGATCCATCAAGTGACCGAGAGTCGGCTGCGACTAATCAGATAATCATCATCATCATATGTGTATATATGTTGTATCAAAATAAACTAATAATTTTCATTATATTTGTGCATAACATTATTGTGTTATATATCTGCATTTGATCAACCCCAAAAGTAGAAAGTCAAAACATCCAAAGCAGGTGATCATGAGGTACAGGTCTTAAGTCCCAAAATGAACCTGAAATGCACCTGTACCAAATTTTGACATGGTTTGAGGCCAATGTTGGAAGTCCAGCACGTTTCTCTAATCTGTGTCAAACACTCAGTTCACCAAGTTCATTCACTCACCCTAAAGTCCTGACAATCCTACGTGACTGCGTACAAAAACCCTCCCTCAAAATTCACCCCCACTACTAAAGGCTTTTGGTTCTGAGCCAAAGTTCCCTATTGAACACTGCCTCTCAACTCAGAACTTAAAACCTACTGAACTGCAACTGAATCCTCATCAGCATCAAAGCTCGATTTAAATTTTTAAAACAAATTTCTTTTTTGAAAGCAAATAATTACATTTTATGTATTTTTGTGTGAATATTACATTTTATTTCCATTTTATAGCGTTTGATAAGTAAATAAGAACTTTTCAGGTTATTATTATTAATAATAATAAATTTTAAATATGTATTTTAAATATAACGATAAATAAAAATAACATTATAATAATTCTAGTTTTATGTGAAAATTGTATGTATATATACACACACACACAGTTAGTAGTTTGAGTTTCAGTAAATCCTGATTTAACTTTAAGCTTTATCAGCATCATTTCTCAGTGAAAATCAAACTGATGAAAAACTGGTGAGAATGTTCATTAAGCAGGACGTTACCCAAATCACACTTCCAGTAAAATGTTCTCGAGTCTCGGAACGGTCCTCTTGTTCTGTAGCTCTTTGATCTTTCACCTTATTGTGACAGGACTATAAATGTGATGAATTAATCTGCAGTTCCAGCAAGAAAAAAGAAACGAGAGATAATTCAGCAACTGGCTACATACGAGTACGCTCAGTTGCTCTGGGTTTCCTAAATAAGCAATGTCATAGGGGAATTTGATGCCACGTGGATGGCAACTAGGTATTTTTTCCATTGTGATGGCACACACACACACACACACACACACACAGAGAGACAGAGACACACACACACACATTTTCAAACAAATAGCAAATCAACCTGGGCAGCATGGTGGCTTAGTGGGTAGCACTGCTCCTCACAGCGAGAAGGTCTTGGGATTGATCCCCATGTGAGGAGAACTAGGTCCTCCCTGTGTCTGCGTGGGTTTCCTCCAGGTACTCTGGTTTCCTACCATAGTCCAAAGCCATGCTACCAGGTTGATTAAAGACACTGAATTGTCCTGTAGGTACCTGCGATGGACTGGTGTTAATGTGCCTTGCACCCATTGATGAGCTTGGATAGACTCATATAACCCTAATTATGGAAAGTGGTTTCAGAAAATGAACTGAACTTGCCTAAATCAATGCAGAGGAAATGATTTTTTCCCCAAATATGTGGGGCCTGTCTTACCCTACATCAGAAGCTACCTTGCTTCTTACTTCTTTACTAGACAGCTGCCTAAATAGAGATTATTCTAATAAAACTTATAAGGAAGATTATTTAGGGGCACAACTTGAGCGGTTTGGGTAGCCCTGCCACCTCACAGCAAGAAGGTCCATGGTTCAAACCCCAAGCCCGGTTTCTTGCTGTGTAGAGTTTGAATGTTCTCCCTGTGTCTGCATGGGTTCCGTCTGGGAATTTTCTGAGATACTGAATTTGGGATTTTCATTAGTTGTCAGTTATAATCATCAAAATTAAAAGAAATGAACATTTGAATTATATCAGTATGTGTGTAATGAATGGATATAATATACAAGTTTCACTTTTTGAATGGAATTACTTAAATAAATCATTTTTTTTCATGATATTCTAATTTTATGTCCAGCCCCTGTATTATACATTCTTTTCCCCCAGCTGTTGACCTGAATTGAATCTCTGCATCCAGTCACGGTTTGTAAGGAGTTTGAGTGTAGGGGTCTTTTTACCCCATATCTGTTTGGATTACATTCAGAAGGATCAATGTTCTTCTATCATGGGTTGTTCTGAATTGAAGCTAGATGTGAGTGAATGATTGTGTGTAGCTCTAAAACTGGTTGGAACCCAGTTCAATGTTTATTGCTGACCTATACCCAGGGTGTCTAGGCCAGCATTGTCTTGACTACAACCAAGACCATGATGAAGTTGTAAATATAAATGATTGATTAACCTATTAAAGTAAACTTAATTCGAAAACAGAGCATTTATTCATCTCTTATAGTGAACAAAGCTCTTTTAACAAAGTTTGTACATATGAATAATAAACCGCTAAAGTGTATGTTCGGTACATTGACCCTTGGAGCAAATAAGAGCTTTACTCAGCACTTGGTGGAATACTAAAGTTATAGAAAACGGAGATCCATCTATGTGAAATTACAATAAAACCTGATCCAACACACCCGCATTTCTGTGCTTCTCTATTATTTAGTTAATGTAGCTTGTGGTTCTGAATCTGCCTTCAGGGGGAATAAAAAAAATAACGTAGAATAAAAGCGCAACATGGATTAACATAGTAAAATGGCGTTTTTAAGAATTGTTTTTTGACAATCATGACATTTTTGTCTGTTATTACTGCTTATTATCGCTCAGTGTTTAGTACAATAAGTTGAAAAACTCATATTCTGCTGTGCCAGAGTAGAACACTAATTCACAGGCTCTGAAATGAATCTGTGAAATAAAAGGTATCAGAGGCGCTATGGGGCCGGTCAGGTATATACAAAGACACTGGCCATGTCTAAGGTGGAATAGCCGACCATGATAAAGTGTAAAAATTGTTAGTGATCGGTTGTGGTGAACCCTAAATACGAGTGCTTTATTACTGCAAGGTTTGAGTGATTAGACTGGATTAGAATAAAATATTAAGAAAATTGTTTCGTCCATAACGAACACAATGACTTAGCTAGACCGAATTGCTCATAGGTTTGAATAAGTCAACAGATCATTGTAAGCATGGAAAAATATTGGTACCCATCAAAAGCGGGTCCGGTTCTAATCCTTCAATGAAGCTGATCAGAGCATCATCATACAATTTTTAAAGCAAAGAGCCTCAATTTTAGGAGTTGCTAACATAGTTCATTCAGGTTCACACACTCTTGTGATGAAACTTTGTTAATTTTTTCTGGGCTGAAGACAAACACTAAAAAAAAACCCGAAGACCATGCTGATCCAGTGTATCTAGACACCTGACGGTCACAACACTGAGATCCATACAAATTTAAGCAGTACTGGGCAAGCATTTTTAATTAAAACGTATTATACATGAGGCCATAATCTTGTTTTATGCATGTGGGTATTCTTTCTTTTTTATGCTGGCCAGTATGTAGTCTTGAAATCTAACTTTTTCTTTAAACATTAGATAAGCTGTTATCATCCTTATCTAGATAATTACTTAAAATGATTTATCTTAAAAACCCAAAACTCATTTGTGCAGTGTTTAAAAATGGGTGCAGGTTTAGGTTATTTTCCACTGATGGGTAATGTCCCTGTAATCTATTTTTACATTGTCACTAACCAGTCCGGCTACTTTCAAATAACAGCTTTCTGTACTACTCGATAGTACAATGGGTACAAAGATAGTCATGTATGGATGCCAGATATTCGGCTGTGAAGGCCCCTGAGGGCACAGAGGACAAACGGAGCTGTGTGGGCACTCACTCTGATCTGGTTCTTCAGCTGCTCAGCCTCCTGACGTAGCTGGTCGAGTTCGCTCATTTTCCTCTGCTAAATGGTGTGCTTCACTCCTGCCTGACGCTGGGTCACTCACTGATCTGCGAGCGAGAGGACGAGAGGAGAAAGGAAGAGGATGAGAAAGACAGTGAAGTTAAGCCGGCAGTATAAGCTTCAGCAGATACAGTTGTCAGTGAGAACATCCCACTCAAATCCTTTTAACCTAATCTAGCTGTTGTCATTTTAATTGGTTTAAGCAAGGTGGATCCATCGTAACAAATAAACCTACTGCTAATGACTTCTTTTGGCAAAGTTCTTTTTTTTCTAACTACAACTATAGCTTTAACAATGCACTACCGAAAGAAGTAAAATTAGTGAAATAGCTTTACGAGCACTAGTAGGCCCAGAAATGTAACAGAGCTTTGTGAAGAACACATGGCATGTGAAGGTTGCTGGTAAAGATCTGGAGTCACACACACTTGGCTTAGTCTTAATTATGATGGTTAAGCTTATGGCAATAAATGTGCCATGACAAAAACCGGGATGGCACACACTAGCTCTCCATTACTCCCTCTCTGTCTGTCTGTCTGTGTCTGTCTCTCTCTCTCTCTCTGCTGGCGTGTGTCCTAGCCAACCCGTGAAGCTGTTACTAAGCAACAGGGTTCTGCAGCAGCCCATGCTAAAGATCACCATTTCTGCGCTGGTGCAGGAAAAGCTATTTACAAATCAGGACTGACAGATCTCACAGCAAATTTAGCTAGCTTTACAACTCCTGTGTGTGGAAATGCAACTAATTCTACTTTTGTCCTTGGCTAAAGGTAGCCACGGTTGAGGAAAGATGACGACAGGCCGCTATTCTAGGCATAACCTGGTTTCACTTCGTATAAAAGACCCAGAGGAGCTATCTGAGCCTGAATGTGGCAAACATCCCGATTTGCATATTCCAAAACCCTGAAGATGTTTTAGCCCGACAGGAAAGCTGTTGGAAACTCTGGCCGCTGTTCGTGGCGTCCTCCTTCCCTCCACTCCAATGTCACTTCGGTAATCCAGGGACACTGTTAATTCAGCCACGCAAATCCGGTTAACACCGAACCTGCTGATGATCCAAAAGGATGGGTCTTCTGCTGACCCAAATCCAAAGGCCAACTGATGCAAAAACAAAACAAAGGCATTCTACCTTTACCGCATTCAATTTGCAAATTGGAAGCCACTCTGTTTGCACATAAAAATCCATGAAATTAAAAGAAACCACACACACACACGCCCAAAAGCCAACGAAATTACATTACAAAAGTGTAGTTTGATTGCATGGTCCATCACCAACTGTTTTGACTGATTCCTATTATCAAAATCAATGATGCTTTTAAGACCAAACCTTACCGTTTCCCACTAACAGCCTCCTACGACTAGACCTACGTGTCTAATGGCCAACCACCTTCTGAAAGGTATCTAAAGTGTCTCTTGCTAAAATGCTGACTGACCAGCAGGCCTAACTGTGCCTGCATTACGGCAATGCGCCCTAAAATAGGAATAATCCAGGAGATTAAATAGTGTCATCACAATCAGAAGCTCACCAAGGTTTGAGCTAGTTATCATTCCCATGCCCCACCCCTATATCTCCATGGCCTAAATACGGCCCTAGTTTCTTGTGTAGCAATTTATTAAAAAGTGTTCACATTTTAGATAAAGTAAAATTTCCGTTCTTTGTTTAGTTAATTAGTCAAAAATTGAATCAATCAATCAGAGTAGAAGAAATAAAATAACTTGGTATCATCTGACAGCTGACTGGTATTAAAATGCTCTGTCTATGCTCTAAACGACATTGTGAATAATGAAATGAAGGGAAAATGAGAGTGGGCTATGAGAAAAATGACAGCATTAAAGAAAAGAGCTGAGACTAGAGAAAGAGAGACGAGAAAAAGCAGGAGGAGGAAAAAGAGCTGCAGCTCTTGTGCGCTGCCTCCTTCCTCTCCCCTTCCTCTTTTTCTCGGAGCTATTTTTAGTCGGATGGTGGATAGGCTCGGCTGAGAGGGTGGAAGCGGTCTTCACATTTTCCAGCAAGGCTTATCGGTGCAGTCATCTCAGCTCAACGATGCCGATCGAATGAAACACACACTTGGACGAAACCGGATGGCACGAGAAAGCCCAAGCCGCAAGTTCATTTTTCCTAAAGGCCGCGATTACATTAGTGTCCAATTCAAAGCTGCTTGGGGGATCTCTAGATCTTAGTTATGTCTACTATATGCAAGAAGGAAAGAAATGGAATTGTACAAGGCTTGCTTTAGCAGTGAGGTCAGAAATGCATTAAAAAGGCCAAGACTTACACATACACTCTGAAATCGACCAAAAATAAAATAAGTAAAACTGAAATAATAAAAAAAAAAAAAACCCTGCTGATTACTGATCGTATTACAAATACTAATTGCAAGAAACGAGGAGTTGCAAAGAAAGAAAAACGGGACTTTCAATATATAACAGTTGAACAGTAAGTATTAGAAACTAATTGTTCATCCAACAATCATTAAGCTACACTGTTAATCCTTACTTCTGCTCCAACACCTGCTGACTGATTTTGGTAATGACATGAGCATTAAAAGGGCCGTGTGAGGTGTGACTTGCCAAGGATGACGAAGTACGAAAACGTATTGTAAAACCCTAACATTAGAGTATAAACTTGTCATTTAATATGACAAATTCAAAATCTGTATGCATAGGAGTAAACATCATCAATTAATTGTTTATTCCTAAATCCCATTTTCAACCAGAAACTTCTTTATACTACAATTACAGATGGCTAAGACCAGCTTAGACCATGTTGAATGAAGCAACCACATTATATTTAGTCCTCTTTCTGTTACTATATTACACAAATAAAATGCTGCCAAAATGGTATATCGCCTAGAGTAGCACCATGGACTGGTTTCATACAACATATAGGTGGATTTGATATCATCACTCATAAAAAATGAGCTTTTATAACAGGAAAAGATACTGGTGCGTAACACCCAATATAACAGACAGATATCTAATAATTTGTTCCTTTTGTGCAGCCTGGTAATAAATACCAGCCTGACAGGTACTGGTCTGTAGCTCGGTGGTTGGGAACCAATGCGGTAGAATATTAAATACATCACATATATCAAATAGTACAGTGTAGTATTTCAGGCCATCACTCACCTGAGAGATTAGCTTGATAAAACTATGCCGAAGGTGGCCGGGGCATTTTCACCTTCAGCAAATCACACAGATACATCCAAAGCTGTCTTTTCTAAATAAAATTGAGGCTAACAGTTTAGGATAATACAACACAATAAGACACACAGCGAGGACTTTTGCGTGCTGGCAAAGTGGGGAGTGAGTTATTACCTGCTACACACAGGGCACATACCCCTTAGTTTTTTTTACTGCTTATTGCTGGACTGTGCCACTGACCACAAGCACTGCCAACGGGACACACGGTGTACAAGTCAACTAATAATGTTTCTATATTTTTGCTGGGTTAACCACTTATCTTGCAGCCAAACATGCATCACTACAAGCCAAAAGTAGCCATCGAGCACAAACTAAAATAATCAAAATGGAAAGTAATTGAGAAATATTCAGACATGTTCAGCAGAAGGAAGTCTGAGGTTTAGGGAAGGCGGATGCAGTGATCTTAATGGAGCTTTTGTGTCGCAAAGAGCCGAGCAGGAAGCAGTAAAGCTGCACCCTGCTAAAAGCCTTGGTCACTAATGGGCTGGGGAAGGGAATATACCAATGTACCCAGAGATTTAGTCATTTCCTGATATTGAGTTAGAAATGATTTCCAATTCAATTGGTTTTTAGCTAGATAGAAGAATACTACTTGACATTCTTTCATTCCTGAAAGTTAATATTTTGAAATTGGGCACTATGCCCTTTTGCTCTTGAGCCTAGTGACATCACGTGACCACAAAGTCAGCTGAATGTGTTGTGTGTGTGTGTTACAAACAGGAAACAGAGGGTTGCATGAGCCACAGGACTACACAGCATAAACACTGCAGTGCTGCTCGAATTCCAAGTCAAAACACGAAGCTACCAATGAAACATGAACTGCTATGTGAAATTAAAAAAACATTATTTAACTTCATATTCATTCCTTTGAGTGGGGGTATTGAGAGGCTACACTTACTACTCAGATGAATAAAGCTGATTTTTTTTTCATTCCGAGCATCGGCCATGAGGTTTTTGGAATGTACCACATTATAGGATAATGTCCTTATCTATCGGTGCTTAAAATCATACAGAACAGAATATGGTGACCTAATACAAAGATCATCGATCTGGTAAGTGTAGTTTTCATATACACAAACAAAACCAAGTTGATACATGAGAATTTCAGTTCAGGGTACCTAATGATTTCCATTATCAGAGTGAATCCCCTTTTTACGGGCCCATGTATTCTAAATAGGTCAGTAAAAATCCTATGACGGGTATTTCACCCACCACTATAGGCGACGTTGCACATATATAAAGGGTCCGGAGCATACGGCGAGTAAATGCATTTACTGAAAGGGTCCAGCTGTTTGAGGCATAGCTAAATGGCTGCCGTGAGCATGTGTTTAGACAGATCTTAAGCCCACGGCCATGCGCCCAAGACAGCGTATACAATATTAAACAGCACTTTGCCAACCCCCAACCCCCCTTCCAACCCAATTTAAAAACAACTTAGAAAAAGAGAGGATTCTTCACTGTGCCCGGATTCCCCCTTCTCTCTGTGACGAAGAAGGCAGGCAACAGGACCATCGCCATATGTAGGGCTTGAAGGAACTCAAGCATGTAAATGTATTTGAAACACCAGCGTCACAAAGAGAACCGGGACAACACAGCTGGAGGTGACTGACAGTAGATGCAGAAGTTGCTAGAAGGTATTTCTTAAAAGCCCCTGTTACTTTACCACTTAACCCCTCATTCTTTTCTTAGCCAGTCTCATTTTTTTCATTTAATTTGCAATAGCACCAGGTTTGGTTGAGTATGGGGTAGTCATATTTTTGTCAGTAAGTGGTAGGTTTCCAACGTTGCAATGGGGTGCCAGATCAATTTGGGAAAGACTGTACTCCTGTGCACCAAAACATGAGTAAACGGGTTTGCTCAGGAGGAACTCCATTGGCCTGTCCAGTGTTGAACATCAACCAAGATGGGCCTTAATCAATCAGCCTGACTTAACAAATGCTAATAAACAAGTACATATTTCCGCAGACATACTATTCAGGAGAGTGAAGGCTGTTCAGAATGAGAAAGTAGATGTAGAAGTAGACAGTGAACATGCCTGGAATAAAAATAAGTAAAAAAGTGAATACTGGGAGCCAAGCATCTGAATGTAGAATTTATAAAGCCAACAGTGAAATCCAGTTGATACCATTACACTCTTTTTGATGACATTAGTATAGTTCATATATGACTATATACTATTAGATGCTGCAAACATCCACAACATGATACTAAAATTGTGGTTTTTGTACTCAATTTTTAAGCATACAGTCAGATCCCATACAGCTTCTGCTTGGGATTTTGTTTCAAAGCTGAAGCATGAACACTGCTGGTCAGTGAGGGTGTGATTTAAATCAGCTCTTTTTTTCTTATAAAGATCTTGAACTTGTCTTGTCAATGGAATAAATGACAGTTTAACCAACAGCATAAATTAAGCAATAACCTTTGTTGTTTAATGGCTAAGCATTTATTTTCTTCTAGAAAAGGTCACCGTGGTCTGAGTTCCTGGATTTCACTGGATGCTTGATTAGCCAATAGCACCTATGGGAATGTTTGAACACTGTAACCTAGTGGTAGTGAGGTAGAGTAATTTACCACAGCACCAGTCAGTCGATCATCAACGTGTCTAATTTTAATATATTCAAATCGAACACAGTTGAACCTCTACCACTTAGAAAGGCTTCCTGCATGGCTTATTTGTATACCGCAGGCTCACGTAACGACAGTTTTGCATAGGTCAACAGTATGCTAACAGGTCATAATGTCTGTAGCACTAAAAGCTGAAAAGCATTACAGACTTTACCAAATGGGCTCCAATTTCTTGGTACCCCTCACCATCATGTTTTAAACATAATATTAATCAACAGCAGGAATACAGTAGTATATTTCGTATTCAATGATTAGACTACATCTATCTCATAAGACGGACCCGCATCTATAAAACAATAGTATAGTACATTATGGTTACACTGATAAATGAACTGTAGTACATTACAGCATTGTGAATACGGTCAGTAATAATCTAAAAGAGAAACGACAAAGAATCCTTAGTTTCCTCATTCTTAGCACTGCAGGGACACGAACATGGTAGTGCCTGCTCCTGTTGTTCTCGTGAAAGTATATTGGGTGCCGTGTCAAGATTAATAGCATTTACTTATTAGGAACTTTTATGCACTAGTTGTTGGTGTACAGTTTGACATAACTCCAATGAGACAGGTGGTGGGTTGGCCAAACAACCTGAATATTGGGGAGCGTACTTGTCAGAGTGTCATCTGAACCATGTGTACATGAAAGATCAGTATCTTTGCTGTTTAATAATCCGACAGCTGATGCTAAACCGAGAGCAGTCATTATGCTTAATACTTGGTAAGTATTAAAAAACAGTTAATAACTAGCTTATGTCATGGTTTCTAATTTGTAAAATCTAGTCATAATTACGTAGACATTTAGCAGAATGAATGTATTGCCCAGTCATTGATCGTTGATCAACACTGGGATATGGGAGATGAGCCCCCTGTGGAGTCCAGACTCACGTCCCATCTGTACTCCTCAACAAAGCTATGAGACTGTGACCCTTGTCCACGATGACAGAGAACAACTACTTCTACACATGAAAACTGTACGTACCAGATTTTATCTACAGTCAGTGTGCTAGGGCTAAAACGATTGTATTAATCTTCTAAAATTATGTTAAAACCCACTTGTTTATCTTCCACTGCATTCTTTTTAAAGACAGCCTGGTGAGCACTGCAGGCACATTGGTCTAGCACCTGATGACATGGCTTTGCCATGGACATTTGAGTATCACTTGCAGGTGGACTGTGGGAGGAACCCAGACACGGTGAGAACATGCAAATACACATTTAAGGACCTAGACCACTACATATTAAACACTCATGAAAATGTGTGTTCATGCCCGCCTATTTTGCTATCGTAAATATTGCTGAGCTACAGGATGCATCGATTTTAGCTTTAAAGGTAGTTTATGCTTTAAACCACTAGCTACTGATTTATCTAAAATACACTTTGAGCACTGAACAAACACTGGTCATGGCATTTACATGTATGCATATTTATAAAATGTATTTGACATTACTTAGCCTGTATGGTACAGTAAGAGTTTACCCCACCCAACGTTCCATTTCCCAAAAACACTTGATACATTCCTCGAAGATCTCCTGGAGATCATGACTTCTGCTCATCACAAAAGTGATCCCTTCCTCTAAAACAATGCACACAACTTAAATATCTCGTACAAAGAATGAAAATAAAACATTGATTTAATGAATTCAAAACACTACTGTCCAAACTGTTTGGCTTCATGAGGCCATGTTGTACAGGTAAATGGAAATAAGTGTGCAAATTTAACATGCATATTAAAGTCATCCTCGACGTGAAAGCCTTGAAAGGGAAATCTCCATTATAAGGACCATGTCAGAAATAATCCCCTCTGTCTGCAGTATCTGGTCATTTCCCATTAACTTAGCAGTTAAACGGATGCTTACAAAAGTAGATGATCCGACACTGACCCAGGCTCAGTTTCTCAGAAATTAATTATTATTGTGATGTTTAAGCTACATAGTTGTACCAAACATTTTATAAGATGTCTGATTTATTCATATTTTGCACTGATCACTTATCGGTGTGTGCTGGTATTTCGTGTGTCTGTGAGTCATTGGCGTATGAATCTGGCGTAATGTCTCTTGCTGTAAATGTGTGTTTAACTTTGTCATTACACTTGATTTGTGTGTGGGTTCTCTTTTCTACTTATGTCTTATATCTCCATGAAAAATTGTTTTGTAGCATACATACAGGAACGTATTGAGAGTCTAAAAAGAGGAAAAATGAGTCGACCAATATATTGGGCCGATTTTTTAATATATAGGCATCGGCCCATATCCATGTTCTCAGCTTGAAGTCAGGCATGTCCACGGGCAACCCCATTCTATTGGTGCGGCAGAACGTGATGCTGCCTCATGTGAAGGACCCCAAGCCAAAACTTTGAAATACCAGAATTTAAAACTTGTCTTCCAAATTCATGTGGCCAAATATTTACTATATCTTATTAGTAAATGATTTAATGTTACATCACTTTGTGAAAGAAAAAAAAGCATAGCATAGAACCATCGGGAGCTGGCATAATGCTACAGCCGGTTGAAGGTTTGCTTACTTGCGGTTAACTTTAAGGACTGTAGTTAAAAACTAGCAGCGGCTTGCTTGCTCAACATATTAGCCCCAATGTTAGAAGTTAGGGATGCACCGATGTGGCCAGGGAGGTGAACCAGAGCTCCTTAGGTCCGGTGCTAAAGTTAACTGCTCTCAGCTTTAAGTATTGGAGCCATATGTAATGAAGGAAAGAGTAAAGAAAACAGAAGAGTCGCTGTGTTAACAATCATTGCATTTCAGCGTATTTCATGCCATAACTCTCGCTCTTTCCGAGTGGCTAATACTCCGTACGAACCGCAAACCCCAATTTTCCTAAATCGCGATAAAATCTGAACCGTGAAGTGATGAACTCTTTGAGAAATACTTCCACACAGCTGACAGTTACAAAGACGGCAGCATGATTCAGGGCTCCGTTGCTCACAGACAGGACCATGCTCGGACACAGAGCTGCCCAGGGGCCGCCCAGAGCGGTCTATGATATGTTTGGAAGCATGGTTTAGTTGATGCGGACAATAGCCGGGTTTCCATTCGACTTCTTTGCAATAATTAAAATGAGGCTCAATATGAATATGCACTTCTGTGTGTGTTTCCATCAACTGTGTAATGCGAATAAAAATGGACCCTAGCCAGTCATGTGTTGATTTATATTTTAAAAAGAGGGTTCAAGTCGGTGTTCGCGTTAAAATAAGTATTTGAACACGCTGCAACTTTTGAAATCTTCATCTCTCCACTGTGAGAGACATAATCTAATCTGGAAATCACAATGTATGATTTTTTTAATAATTTATTTGTGCGTTACTGCTACAAATAAGTATTTGAACACCTGTGAAAATCAATGTTAATGTTTGGTACAGTAGCCTTTGTTTGCAATTACAGAGGTC
>JAYDZG010000002.1:16549655-16560269 GCA_034509265.1 Microcambeva bendego
GTACTCCGGTTTCCTCCCACAGTCCAAAGACATGCTACCAGGTTGATTGGAGACACTGAATTGTCCTGTAGGTATCTACGATGGACTGGTGCCCCATCCAAGGGTGTTACTATGTGCCTTGAACAGCTGAGATAGGCTCCAGCACCCCTCCCCGACCCTAATTAGGATAATGGCTTAGATGAGCCACAGATTTTTTTTTATTCTGATCTCTGTAGTGAGAAAACTGAAATGTCTACAGAAGGAAGAATGAAGCATAAACAAAAATTACTCCCTGTCTACAGGGTGGCATGGTGGCAAGTGGGTAGCATTATCACTTCACAGCAAGAAGGTCCTGGGTTTGATCCCCAGGTGGGGCCGTTAGGGTCCTTTCTGTTCAAAAATTGCATATGCTCCCTGTGTCTCTGTGGGTTTCCTCCAGGTGCTCAGGGTTCCTCTCACAGTCCAAAAACATGAGGTTAATTGGAGACACAAAATTGTCCATGACTGTGTTTGAAATAATATTGTGAAGTGATGAGTTTTGTGTAATAACCTAATACATGATGTTAAAAGCCTACTAAACAAACCACTAGATTTAGCAACTTTGCACTATTTTCCTCCTCATTTTGAGTATGTTCACACAGAACAGCTTTAATTTAAGATCCTACACCCAACAGGAACTTTTGGACATTGGTCTGCATTACTCTGACCACCAATGTTCGACTCATCACTGACATCTCCAAAACAACCTAGGCTACGCACTCTAACCGGCCAGGCAGAAGTGCTCGCAGGTGGCATCTAGACCATAAACAAAGGTGTAGGAAAAGAGAAGGGGCTAAAGGCTAAGCTAAAGCTACTACCGCATTGGCTTTCATTACCAAGCATTTTTCTCACTAATGTGTGATCTTTAGTGCTCAAATGGATGAGATAAGACTGAGCATCACACTCAGTAAGATACTTTTGGACAGTAATGTCATGATTTTTTAAGAAATATGGCTAAATGACGCCGTACCTGAAAATGCTATAGAGCTAACTGGACGCAACATATTCAGGACAGATAAAACAGAGGCGGTGGACTGTGCAGTTATATTAACAAAGCTTGGTGCATGAACTTTGTCACTGTTGGGAAACACTGCCTCTGTTTTCTGTCATTTTCAAGTGTGGTAAAAGTAAAATGTAATGTAAAGGGCGATGGTTGGGGTGTGGCTAGCAACAGCTTATTTGCATAAAAGTGTCAGAGCCTTAAACGGATCCAACTGAAAGGGATTGAAAGGGAAGAATAATACTGGTAAAATCTCTTCATGTGTGATTTTGTGCAAAAAATGTTTTATATTGCCCATAGACCTATTCTTACTTGTTTAAAAACAGCAAAATATTTCCCCTTTAAAAATCCAGGAACCGTCCGTACAGAAGTGGAGGCTGTAAAGTTGTTTTGTATTAATACTCATGGTTTTCAAATGGAAGTAAAACATGTTTGATGTGTTCTTGTACTTTCTGCCA
Source organism: Microcambeva bendego (assembly GCA_034509265.1). NCBI lineage: Eukaryota > Metazoa > Chordata > Actinopteri > Siluriformes > Trichomycteridae > Microcambeva > Microcambeva bendego. The sequence goes on from JAYDZG010000002.1 coordinate 16,551,132, forward strand.
TATAATGTAATATTTGGAATTAGGGTTTTATGATCTCGGGTTCTGTAGAGGTTGAAATCCCATCATCTATGGATAGTCTTGATTTTTAGAACACACACTAATGGTAACCTCTCTGAGTAGCTCTGAATACCTCAATGGCTTCACTGTGTGAGACACAGTCTAGCCTGCTGGTATGCTCTTGATGATGCTCTGAAATTAATCTGGCAGGCTGATATGTCAGCTTTTGCTTGTAAAGCCAATGTGTGATCACATGCTTCCTGTAAAAGTATACCAACTTGTCAGGAGACACCGTTTTAACACTATCGCACCCACGCAGCACCAGTATGTCTGAACCCATGGTTTTAACAGCTAAGACTTTGTGTTGTAGTCCAAAATCCGGCCTGTGAAATCCTACCCTGTAGGTGCTGTGAATGTCTCACTTTGACTTGCTATGTAAACTGTGTCCAAAACAAGCAAATGTAATAAGAGGACTCACCACAGGTTTGAAGACAACCTCCAGTTCACATGCCATGCCAGCAGACATTGGCCCAGGGGGTTCAAAACTACATTGAAAATGAATATTAACAAAATGATTAACGACACTTTTTGAGAGCAAAATGGCTAAATTGAATTGAAAATGTTTTAATTAGCATATTTCTTGGATGTTTTCATTACAAAGCTTAAACATCAAAGCTTTGCAACATCCACTTGAAGACCAAAGACATACACTCTACTCAGCTTTTATGAGGGCAACAGAAAAGTAAAAAAACCTAAACTCAGTAACATCACGATATTGTGAAATCATGCAGGGATAACATGGATCAAGAGTTAATGCACATTTTGTGCAATCCATTTGTGCTTGAGTGAATGTTGTCAGTTCATACATATCAAATTCTAATGAATTAGAACACTCATAGGAATATAAATAAAAGACTAACAATATTTTTTTGTGACAGATTTTTTTCATGAGTCTATCGGCACTTGGCAATCTTTGCAAAACAGTTTGCCCCATATATTTTTATTTGAATTCTGGTCTGGGTCGTTCCAAAATCTACAGCAAACACCTGCTAATTTGCGGTTCAGGGTTTCTGGACAACAAATCTTTCATGGATTTTTCCCTTGGAACCTAACAAACAATATTTCACAGAAATTATGGATATCCTCCACACATTTTATGGTTTTTATAATTTATAATTTGTCATGTATTTTAATGATAAATTATTAAGAACAAAGTAATTTACTAATTTTGTAACATAAATATTAACGCAAAATCAGCTAAACTGCCCTACTTATACCAAAGAAAATGTGTTTTTGTCATGATTCTTGGCTGCTCTTGGAACGTAAGTCATGAAAGTCTGGAATTTACTGTATTCTGATAAACCATTTTTTTGTTGCTGTGGAGGTATGATTTGGGTTGGATGCTGAAAGGTAAAATTCCTCTCAAATAGTGAGTTGCAGGTCCAATGTTATCATCTTCTTGATTTGCATGAGCACAAAGAAAAACTAAAGAAAACACTTTGCCGATTGTAGATTCACTCTTCCCAGCCTGGTGCAGGTCTACAATTGTATTCCTGGTGTTTTATTCCTTCGACAGCTCTTTGGTCTTTGGTTTGTAGTCTGACTGTTTGAGGCTGGATTTTTTTTCCCTCATTTTGTCTCTCATAAATGTACCTATGATGAAAATTACAGACCTCTCTTATCTTTCAGAGTAGGAGAACTTGCACAATCATTGACAGACAAAATACTTTTTTGCCCCAGTGTATAAAGTATTTTGTCAGCCACTGATTGTGCAATTTCAACAATCCACAAATCTAATGTACAGTAAAACATCAGCCCATGCAGCAAGCAACAAACTGAATGGTAAATAACAGCAACTCTTAATATTATATATTTTAATGATTTGTTTGTCAAGTGCCTCTGCCCAGAATTCATCTGTCTTACTGAATAATATTGAAAGTCTGGAAACATCTAAAACATTGTCCTGGATAGCCAGCAGTCCTTCTCTGCTCATGTAGCTTACATGACAAGATCAATCCATTGTCTCCTCTACTTAACACTTATATTACAAGGCTTAACTCTCTCCTGGCAAAGGCTCCCATGCCCACTATTAAACCTATTAAAATTAAGCTGATCATCTAGCTTTCAATTAACCTAAAGCAGCCACATCAATTAAGTTTGAGGTTAAAATGTCAAAGAATTTTCCAAATTTTCCCAAGGTGTTGCATTCACAACCTAATCAGGTCCTCAGGCGGTCCCGTGCTTGCCCACAACCTCTGAGATTTAGGGATGCTGTCAGTATGTAGTCTGTCAGCGTCTTTCAGAAATGGTTAGCTAATGTCTGAGAAGGGATGACCGAAACAGCGTAGCCATTGGGTGGTGCACTTGTTAGTGTGCTTTCATTGCCAATTTCAATAGGGTTAATAGAACATTGTGCCTTTAAAACTAAAAAGAAAGGGAATTCAGTGTATGGAAGCAGAACTGTTTCCAACATTGACATACATTGGTTAACAATATCCCAATCCAAAAGATGTCACAAGTAGCTGCAATGCTAATGCATTGTAAACTGTAAATTGTAAATTTTACCCAGTTTTTTTGAAACCTTTATAGTTTGCCTTCAAGCCTTTTTTGTATTTTTGGCTAAGACATCAAGCTGTGTGAGTATGGACTCTGGAGAGGGGGCTCTGGCATGAAGCAAAAAGCAGAGAGGATAGAAAGACTGAGAGAGACAGAGAGTGAGAGAAAAGCAAGCCATTTTTAGAATTTCTGGGGGCGTCAAAGAAGGCACAGACATATGGCAAACTGAGCAGAGTTTTACTACTGATGCTCACTTCCGCAACAAGCACAATATTTCTGCTTACACACAGCGTACCTGACAGCAAGGTATGAATAATGTACATGAGTAATAAACTTTAACAGTGCAAGCTAAGCAATATCTCAAATGATGTGAGATCAAATGGGAATTTAACTGCTGTTTAAAGAACAACGGTGCTTAAATAAGATATTTTAATAAATGTCCACTCAAATCTAGTTCCAAATGGTTACAGGGGACTTTCTTTCATACCCTCCTGATAAATGACGGTTTTAACCTCTAACTAGTGCCCATGCTGGGCACCAGTTTGTGGTTGGGGTGCTACTAGTGCTTTGACTGAACCTAACCCTTGTTTCTTTTCTTGTTTTTCAAGAACAGGGTTGTGACCAGTTCTCACCCCTGTGCTATCCCTTTTCTATCCCCCTCGTCATTGTGGGCTGCTGATGTACTGTGTTTTCATTTATATTCTTTCTGTTGTTTTGGCCACCATTTTTGTAGAACCGTGTTTGTTTGTGGTCTTTTAACCACATTATTGGCCCACACTGGTTAAGCAGTCTCTAAATTGGGTTTATTTCCAGTTGTTGCAAGTGCATGGTTATTGCTGGATCATTTCACGATTAATTTCGTTAATTCAAATTGTTTTGACACCCAGATGAGGCAGCAAGATTTTCCACTAACATACCAGCACAGAGACTTTGAACTCCACAGCTGTGCCACTTCATCCCATTGTTTTGAATGTCATAATGCTAAATATGTTATGTAATATGTAATCTCGACGATTATTAGGTTCCTTTATACTGAGGAAGCTGCTTTTATAGGCAGTAAGACAGCAAAGAAAATTACTAGGTTTTTGAACACACACAACGTAATCCTAATTTAAGGAGGTTACGCTTGGACATTATTGGAGTTGTTTTTCCATTAAACATTTTGTCCATTTTAATGTTTGATTTAAGTACAAAACAGAACAAAAATATTTCAATGAAAATGAATATACAAAAACCATTACAAACAGTTATTAAGGGAAGAAGTAAATAAGATGACTTTAATCTTTTACATTTATATTAAGCATTTGTGTCATTCTCTACAAATAAACATGTTATGTCTGTTGTGGGCAAATGTAAATTAGTGTTTCAAGTATTGGCTCACCTTATGGATATGAAATCCACGAAATTCTGTGAAATGCCTACAAATCTGCAGTAATTTATGGCAGTTGAGACATTTGTAAGCACAACCTTTTTCCTGTAGGTCTTTTCGATGTCAAAATCCTGCAAACCAACATGGCCATGTATTATTAAAAAAAACTACATGTACACAATTACAGATAATGAATGCTTACCTTAAAAGTCACAATTTCTGGTTTACTGACGAATGATGGACCTTTCATCTCTTTGCCACCTTGAGCTTTTTTGGCTGCCTTGGAAGTCAGAGTTTTGTCTGGACTCGTTTTCATAGATCCCAGAAGAGATGCTTGGAGTAGAATGTTTTCATCTGGCCCACACTAAACACATTTAACAAATAAATGATTTTTATGCAGTAATAGTCTCACAATTAAAAAGAATATTCACTGAGCTATACAAAAGTATTTCGTATTTAGCAGTGATTACATATTTCCGCTATTCATATGTTGAAGAAGCAAAAATGCAGAGCTTGGGATCTGCACTGACAAGGCTTGTGAGTGCACTGACAAGTGTATTTCCCAGTTTATATGATGTTCTGGCCATCTCCCCTCCAGGTCATTTGGCAATTATTTCAATACTGACAACCCCCCATGATCTCAGCAGTAGTGGGCTAGGAAACTTTACCACTTATTGCCCACTTAAAACCAAAAGCTCTGTTTAAAGTAACATTTCTACATTCAAATGATTAGAATGACCAGGAAGACCACAACCAATTGTAAAATGAATATATAATTTGCTAATTCCCCTTGCACCTTTATTGTCTCTTAAACCCTTATTTAAAAGTAAAAGAGGAAATGTTTTACTGATCAGCTGAATTGTACTTTGTAATAGGCGAGAGTGTATCTTGTTGATTTGTTGAAAAGTAATTTTAACTTTTTTCAAGATTGCATAATTTACAGGTCTTTCACCATATACTGTACATAATGACATTAAATAGGCATGACTTTCCAGCCTTTAGATGCACTTAAAAAGGGTGATGGATATGCAACAAATATTGCCTCAGAAACATGTCCTCAGAAGTACAAAAAAATTCACTGTTACTAAGCAAATACATTTATCACCTACATCAACTAATACAACCTGAAATAGAAACTAAAGACTGTACATCAATTCTTTTCAGAGACATAGTTCACTGAGCCGAAGCAGATCTCAGTTGGCCCAAAATAAAGTGAAGACATGCGTTGTGTTCAGATTAGCCAACTTGTTTTCAAGAGATCATTTGAAAATGATCAGTTTCTTTAGTTTTACATTGTGTGGGTATGTGTTTGACTTAAATGAGCAGTGTTGTTTTATTAAAGTGTATCTGGAAATAATTCACAGCACTTCACTTTATGTTACGTTCTATTCCAAAATGGATTACGTTCTTTTTTTTTTTTCAAAATTAAACCCACAATACCCCAAAATGACAAAGTGAAAAAAGATTAATGGAAAAAAGAAAAAAAAGTGTTTGGAATTTTTCAAATGTATTAAATGTACAAAAGTATTCACAGCGTTTCCTCAATACTTTGTTGAAGCACCTTTGGCAGCAATTACAGCCTCAAGTCTTTTTGAGTATGATGCTGCAAGCTTGGCACACATTTTTTGGGCAGTGTCTCCCATTCTTCTTTTCAGAACCTCTCAAGCTCGATCAGGTTGGATGAGGAGCGTCAGTGCACAGATATTTTCAGATCTTCAATTGGGTTGAATCTGGACTCTGGTCCAGGGCCACTCTAGAACATTCACGAAGTTGTCCCGAAGCTAAGTCTCCTTTGTTATCTTGGCTGTGTGCTTAAGGTTGTTGTCCTATTGGAATTTGAACCTTTGTCCCAGTCTGAGCGTTATGGAGAAGGTTTTCTTCAAGATGTCTCTGTACATTGCTGCATTCATCTTTCTCTCAACCCTGACTAGTCTCCTAGTTCCTGCTGACAAAAAAACCACCATGCTTCACTGTAGGGATGGTACTGGAGCGGTGCCTGGTTTCTTCCAGACATGACACTCATTTTTTGTTTAATCATACCAGAGAATTTTGTTTCTCATGGTCTGAGATGTCTTAGGTGAAGACCACCACACAGGCCTGACTGATGGAGTGCAGCGAAAATGGTTGTCCATTTTGAAAGTTTCTCGTCTCTCCAAAGAGCAATGCTGAAGCTCTGTCAGAGTGACCCTTGGGCTCTTGGTCACCTCCCTGACAAAGGCCCTTCTACCTTGATCACTCAGATTGCCCAGGCAGAAGAGTCCTGGTGGTTCCAAACTTCTTCCATTTATGGATGATGAAGACCACTGTGCTCATTGTTACCTTCAATGCTGCATTCATTTTTATGTTCCCTTCCCTGTGCCTCAATACAATCCTGTATCAGAGGTCTACAGACAACTCCTTGGACATGTCAACTATGGGACCTTATATAGACAGGTGTGGGCCTTTACAAATCATCTCAGATCAACTGGATTTACCACAGGTGACTCCATGTGGTCAAAGCAACTGAAGGATTTTCAGTGGAAAGAGTTTTTTGAGAAAAAAATGAATGTAATCCATTTAAAAAAAAGGTGGTAACATAACAAAATGTGAAAAAGGTCAAGCGATGTGAATACTTTCTAATGTATATTGTATTGTTTTTCTTATTCATAGAATAAAACAACACTGCTCATTCTGGTCAAACATACCCATACAATGTAAAACTAGAACATCTGATAATTCTGAAGATAATTATCTTATTTTTTCCATGACTGTAGGTGTATATTTTTGTGATCGAAGAGATTGTCGACTGACTGTTCAATATAAAAAGCCAAATTGCTAAAGGATGTATTATCTTTGTTTCATTTAGTATTTTAATAATGTGTAAAGACATTCAATTAAAATGTACATGCTGCCATTATTCCAAAAAAGAAATAAAGGAGAAACACGGCATATAATACTTGATTGCACAACCTTTGGAAACAATGACACCATCTAAATGTTTTTGTCTAGATATCTTTGATGTCGACAGTAATGGAATGCGGTAGCTGCATGTTTCTTTAGCTATGAGGTAATTCACTTAACTTTTGAGGTACTTTTGAGTGTTTAGAGTCACCTGCACAGTTTGAATGATGGGCTGTCCTCGCTTTTCTACTGTTTTTATGTTGGTATAAATTTGAACGATTTCCTGGGATCTCCAAGTGTGCACATCTTGCTCTATCTTTTCTTAGTGTTTATCTGTTTGGCTGGGGCCATAGTGTGGATGCCCCCCTGTGGGGTGAGCACATGGCTACCTGCCTCTTCTGATGTTTGCAGGAGAGAGCTTAGGCTTATGTTCATGTGAAGCGGATGTCCTTTCTTTCTGGTTGAGTATGTGGAGTGTGATATCCACACCTCGAACCATGCTTGTCCATCTGTTCTTTCATCTGTCTGTTTGTGCATTTTATTTTATTTTACATTTTTAAAAATTTATTAAAAGTTATTTTGGCCACTGCTTCATCTTGTTTGTTTTATTCTGCAAGTATTTTTTTTTAATGTTGGTTAGGTGTCAGGCTCATGGGTTTAGAACTTTACCCACCAGTTAGTTGCCTTATTTATTGGCTCTATAAATGAAAACAACCTTACATAATTTAGTTATTAAAAATGTACATACTCTTCATCTTATGACAGCAACCTCAGGCAGTGCTACAGATGACAGTTTTCAAAGAGAATTTTTAGTAGGGAAACTGAACTTATAAGGCATTAAAAATATAATGAACTTGTATGCTTGGCCTTGGTGATTTATTCAGATGCATATTTTAGTAGGCCAAGTGTTGTTTGTGAGGTAAGTGTATATAAGTAATGAAATAGGTCTTTACAGCTTTAGATTTCGCAAGCAAAATTACCAAAATACATTTTAATTCCATTAGCTAATACAAAAGCAACATTTACAAATACAAACACAAATTAATTATGTAAATAATTTAAGGCCAGGCAAACTGTGAATGTGAAAAAGAAAGCTGTTAAAAATGTAGAAAAAAATTAGCTGTGTATGAAAAATTGTGAAATCTACTTTTTGCAGCAGCCGGTGCTTTGACAAAGTGCCGATGGCTGCTTGCAAGCCATGCACTGGTTCACGGCGCCAATGGCTGCTCGCGGGCTGCGTGTCGGCTCACAGTGTGGTCAGTATTACAGATCGCGTCCCTCCATCTGAGCTTCATTACATCACAGTTCATTAAGGCTAATGGCCCGCACCTGGCATGGCTCCACTTAAGCTGCTGCAGCCAGTGTGCAGTGCAATGGCTTTGCTCTTTCTTTGTGTGTGTCATGCTTCCTAGTCTCCTGGTGGGGCATCCATGACAGGGACATGGTACTTCTGGGCCCGTTTATAGGGGTCAGAAGAGTACACTCAGGAGAGTGGAGGTAAATAGCTGATGGCTAGTGAGAAGCTCTCCAGGACCACCCTCAAGCAGTTCAGCACCTACTCATGGCATTTACTGTACAGAAAATAAAATCTTAAAATACTACTACACAATTCTGCTATACAATTCTACACTAATCACTAATATTTTATCTAATCAACTCCCATCACCATTCTACACTATATTTCAGATTTTAAAAGTTGGACATTTCTAATGCTCATCAATTGCCTTATCCTGGTCAGGGTCATGACGGGTCTAGTTTCACAAGATGTAATGCAGGAGGACCCTGGACAAGATGCCAATCTATTGCAGGGCTTTTCCACCTCTCAGACAAAGCCAATCATGTCTGCATGTCTAACATAAAAGTATCTATACAAATACTGAGAACTCAAAAAGACTTAAGCGAAATAACAGAACCTAAATCTTTAAACACCAAATGTGCAACGCTATATAGAAACAAACAAAACAGACAAAGCCTAACAGAACCACCTAGAATGTAGACTGACGGACAGACAGACATATGGATGGGTGGGCAGATGGACGGACAAAATACTCCCTCACTTTAAGTTCATGTGCTTCTCATATTTATGAGCTCAGTATGAATGGGTGTCGTCAGGAGGGCGACAAAATTGATTGATTGCTTTGCAAACTGTTACTTGTCAATGTACTTTAGGACCTCAACATCAAAAACGTCATCCGCGACTATAGCAGAGTTGAACCTGAGGGGGCAGTAGAGGCAGAATTAAGCCCAATTCAAACTTTATTTCGACAGTTTAGAAATATGTATTCATATTTTAAGGACAGGTGTTTTATTACAGAGTAATACATTTCAGCTATTAA
>JAYDZG010000002.1:16568292-16582865 GCA_034509265.1 Microcambeva bendego
TCCTGGAGATGACATATTGTATCAACAGTGGGAAGTAACCCTCTCCGAACACCACTCCCTCAAACACAATATGCAATAAAATACACCAGTAGTACGGACACAATGAAATTCCATGTCAACTCATTGTTATAGTTTCCGTTGTCGATTAAGTCGACTAATTGTTGCAGCCCTAATACATATAAATATAAAGCCCAAATATAATGAACTCTGGGTTCAAAAGAAGGGCCATTACCGTGTAGTCTTTGTGCTTGCGATTCCAGAGACCAGTAAATTCAGGCTGAACCATGCACTCTCTCTCTCCGACCTGGTCCATTGCCATGTCTGCCTTGTTCACCCTCTGGTCTATTTCACCCATGGAATCCGGAGAACTGCTTATATCACTTCTTGGGCTGGCTGGAGAGGATGCTGACTCAGTTGGGCATTTTTCTTGAATCTTAAAGACAAAAAAGATGGCATATTGTCTTAACTTCTAGATTTTGTCTTTTTCTAATTTAGTCTACTAGCATACATTGCATGGGCAAAATTACATGTATGTGGATGAACCTGTTAGACCTTCATTCCAAAACCATAAGCATTAATCTTGGATTTGTTTTCTCCTTTGTTTTGCATTTATAACAACCAAGCCACCTTTAGAAAGGCTTACCACAAAATATATTTGTGTATTAGAAGGCATAGTTTAAGGATCCAATATGACCGTTGTGATCAAGTGACCTCCAATTATTAGTCAATTATCTTAACCACTGAGCTACTCATGACCTGAAAAGTGTAATCACTATGTTCTATAGAGATTTGCATTATAGTATTTAGAAGATATTGTTATAATTTTCAGTCGTGGCTAAAAACAATCCCTGCAATTGAATGTTAAGGACCTTGCTCAAGAGGTCAACTGCAGTAATGCCCAACGGTGACACATCTAATTATCAAATATCAAATTAACATAAGCATAGAGCTATCACTATCCACAATAAATCAAAATAAGAACTAAAACAGACCACTACTGTACAAACACAAATCGCTGCATTATGCTTGTTTGTTGCGCCTTTATACCCCTCGATTTGTTGGTGCTGATGAAGGCAGTATACGCCACAGTTCTCGTCGCTTTAGAGCCATGCTCCGAGTAACATACGCTGGTGAGGAAGAATGATGAAGAGCCTGACGCTTTTCATGTCTCTCCTTCTGTTTATCCTCCAGGAGCAGTGTGGATATTATCTCCATATGCCTGGCTTTTTGCCGCTTCTGAAATTCCCTATAAAAATCCCAGAATCAAGGGAAAGTTATTGTATTCTTAGAATAACCATTAATCAACATAAGGAATAAATAACATATATACAAGGGATCTTTAAATAACCGTTATATTATTTTAACCAGTGAGGGAGGCAGGAGTAGTAATTGGCTGTTTCTAAGACAGCTTATTGTCCAGTTTCAGTGGCATCTATTTTCCACATTTTTTACTCAAAGTTTTAGGGAAAAAGATGATTTTCATGTTATGATGCATCAGTTCAAGGAAACGCTCAAGCAAACGCCTTTTTTGTTGATGGCATTAAAATGGTAGGATTTAAGGATGTATTCATTTATTATACAGTGAACCCCTGCTTATTCGCGGTTCAGGATTTGTGGACTCGTTCGTGGATTTTTCCTTGGAATCTAACAACATTACCTTGCACTACATTACTTTTTTCATGTGTTTTAATGCTAAATTATTAAGAACTATAAAACATGCAGTTGCTCTACACAACGGAACAAGGTAAATCTTGTATATACTATTGTTTCTATTAATGTGTAAAAATATTTACTCTAGAGTATACAGGTATACAGATGAGTGCTATTCACAAATCTAAATGAGATTTGAGACGGATGACTCTCACTATAACACAACCGATTCGAAGTGTCCCTATAAAGGTAACCTACTTATTTACCCAAGGAAATGTGCTTCATAGTAATGGAATTCTGCAGCTCCTAAGCTGTAACTATTGCCTCTGCTCAGGGATAAGCCACTGATTGGTTATTAAGAAAGCTTGCTACTCTATAATCGATTCTATTGGACAGAGTGTCAGTGGGCGGGCACAAAACACTGCAGTAGCGACTCTGGGTGACACTATTTCGCTATTCGCGGCTGCTCTTGGAATGTAACCCCCATTAATTTCAGGGGGTTACTGTATATATAAAAAATATTAATAAATAGAATTTTAAAAAGTATTAAAATTTTTGCAAACCCCTCATTTATCCATTAGATGTGTCTAGAACTCAACTCAAGTCTACTTCTTGCAATTCAAATTAACAGTAGCCTTGCCATATGTGAGTTGATATTTCTGATATCTAAATTATAAGCAAATATCTTGTGTTGAGAAATCTTTGCTTGCAGAGACATGAACCTTTAGTGGCCCCTCTTTTTATACCTAAGCATGATTCTCCCATCTGTTACCAATTCACTGGCTTATTATGGAGCATATATAGATTCTGTATTCAATCTGGTTTCTAGGATAATGGTTTTAAACCCTAGTTTACAGAGAAATGTCTCCTTTCTACTAGGGATTGTAGGGACCCATAGTTTCAGGCTCTTTGTAAGTCTTTCCATTCCTCTTATTCTTTCCAGAGGGACCATGACTAAATATAAAATGCAAAAATGTTTATGCTACTGCTAACATGTTAAAAGTTTGGTGGCTAGGTTCTCTTTTTGAATGAAATGTGACATGTCATTGATTGAAAGAGCTTAGGACAGTGGTACTTCTTCTTGGTTCATGGTGGACATATTGTTTCCCTCAGTGGCTGTTTAAAACTCCCAGAAAGGACCCCCCTTTATATATTAATTGTATATATTTTGTACCTTTTTACTTAGGAATAGCTATGGAGATTGGTTATAAAACTATTCACTATTTCCTGTGTTGCAGACATAACATTGTAAATTTGTTTATGCTTTAACCATTGTTAAATTTTACAAAATGCCCCAAATTGTCTGGAAATGGGATTTCCAATCAATTATAAACCTGTGATTTAAATTGTTTTGTTACCTTATCATGACAAATATTTAAATACCACCTTTTCAACAAAATGGTAAATAGCAAAATTAGGTAAATGCCTATTCATGGTATTAATGAGTTTTGTGAGTTTTCTAAATAGCCTTACTCCTGTTTTCTGTTGAAGCTTTCCCGTTCTTTATGCATGTGCATAAGCTTTATACTGTTCATTCCTGCTGCATGCATTGACCGCATTTGATGGTTCTCATCCTCTTTCACCTTCTGCAACTGAGCTTTCTGCTTTGCCTGTCTCAGTCGTAGAGCTTCCTACAACACAAAACCAGACAATTCACTGCAAGAAAACAGTGTCTGAGGTTTCATCAGACTTCATAGACTTTTTCAGCACACTGGCTTTAAATATTAATCCTTTTCTTTATGTATTCTTTAACAGTCTACCTGTCCTCCAAGACAGGCTCTTTTATTTCCCCTTTCTTTTTGGTTCAAACTAAATGTAATTTTAAGACTTATAATAGGACTGTTCATAGATGTCGATTCATATATATATAGAAACTTATCATATTTAATATAAATTGCACAAGATGCTAAAATAGAAAAATAAAGCTTGGAATGAAAGCACTATGAAATTAATAATTACAGGGCATGGTCAATGAGGAAAATTAAGCGAACCCACATGCCCGCCGATATGTGGGAAGCAGCGGTATGCATTTGGTCACCTACACTAGATGAGTACAATATGGATCAGCACTGTATGGAGAGACACCGCCAAACCAACGATATGAAAAACCGATATGAAAAACCATGGTAGTTCATGTGGCTGCTCAGCACAGACAGCTGGCAGAGCTTATTACATGCTTATGTGCGCTTACATGTGTTTTTACCACTGTGCCACGATTCATTAAAAGTATGAGTCCATATGTGTGTGTGTCCTGTCATGGGACTGTTAACCAGTCTGGGAGGTTTCCTTTCTTTAAATTACGGCACAAGACTAGGAAGGACGCTGAAGGACTCCAGTTTAAACCTCACCACAGCTAGGTTGCTGCTAGGTTGTCTGCTTAATTATGAAAATGTAAATTAATTAGACCCACAGCAACCCTAAGCAGGATAAATCGGTGGTAAAACAGTCAATGAATGAATGAATAACAATTATGAAAGACGGCAAGGTAATTTTTGTCATTTCATTATTCTGTTATTTCATGTAATTTAACTTTAAAATATAGGGAACAACAATATAAATATGTAGCTTTAGGTCAGAAAAACTAAATGATTGCAATGCTTGTTCAGTAAGAGGTTGTGGAGGGCAGGAGTAGCGTTGGTGCAGTTCAAAATAAATCTGGGTTTAAGATTCTACTGCGAAGACAGATTGCCAATGTCTCAGACCCTACTGTACAATTCCACCCACGCTAAGCACATATATTTCACCAAATGTAAGAATACATCTTCAGTTAAAAATAACTTTAAAATCATAAAAAACACAAGTCACTAGTTCACATTAGTGAGCTGTGCAAACATGCTTTAGGCAGAACAGGTTATACTGGGAGGTTACTATGGAAACACCCAATGCATAAAAATCTCTGTTCTGTTTAAACAAAGAAAGAAGAACACTGAGTGTAAGTAGGTGTTCTGATGTGATATAAAAAGTTAAATATAGGTCTCTGAAGAAGAAAAGTATTAAACATATTCCTACAGACATATTAATAGTAAAAAAGTATCACATAGAGCTAGAATTGCTGATCGTACACAGTTCTAGCAATGCAGTATTTAAAAAAACTTAAAGTTAAACATGTACGATGCAGAACACCCACATGTACAAGTCAACAATGTCCAGAAAAAAGCAGTGGATTTTCTGAACTCAAGCTTACCTGAGTTTTTTTTTCTGAGAAACAGCCCTTCTTATTTAAACATGACAATGTCACACTGTAAACTGTCACAGCTGGTCATCTGGGTTTCATTTCTGGTGTACCACTAAGACCCCGGCGGCCTGGTTGGGATGAGGGTAATAGTGGTGGGGTATTCAAGGAGTTCTCGAGTCTCTTTGTATGCTCTATGCAGTATGGCTCTCTTCAAGCCACTGGCAGATGAAATGATGCACTTATACTTTCAAATAAAAAGGCCCCCATATAATTACACGAAAGACCCGCACAGACTTGGCTACAGGGAGCTTTACAAATTAAATTCACTGGAGTATTTAGTCCCCAAATATTAATTTTATGCTGTTACGTCAGCTTACACATATCCCAACCTTTTCTTAAAGTGTTGAAGGCATTCCGTTACCACCTATAAAAAAATCTGCTCCTGTTAGGGGCTGCCCATGCAATACCATATAATGATATGCCTTATGTATTTTGACCACAATCCAGGGTTAAGTCCCCAGCTGCAAGGCCCTTACCATTACACCACAAAAGTAATTACGTATGAATTACAGCTTCAAGTCAAATTGAATGACTAGTACTGTATTTACACTCGAATTATGTCTCTCAACAGATGTTTAGGTCTGCTTTAGGTCTGGGTATTGGTTGGACCATTTACTTGCCATGCTGCTACATCGAGATGTTTCATGTTAAGGATGGTGCAGTGCCTGTAAAGATAAATTGTTTTTGTCATGTATTCAGATATACATGTACATGCGCAGTACAATGACATTTTTTCCTTGCTTGAAAGAGGGGGTCAGAGCACAGGGTCGGTCATCGTACCGTGCCTCTAGAGCAATGAGGGTTAAAGGTCTTGATCAAGGACCTAACAGTGGCTGAATAACAGAGCCTGGATTTAAACCACCAATCTTCTGGGTGGTTCTTCGTTCTATTTTGTGCTGCTCAGACCAGAAACTCTTTTTTCCTCATGTTGCCTTTAGATGCCAATTAGCAAACTCCATGCTGTTATATGCCTTACTCAACAATGACCTCCATCTTGTTATTCAGCAATAAAAGCCTGATTTATGTAGTACTGCTGAGAATGGTTGTCAATCCAACAGGCTCAGCACCATATCTGGCGTTCCTAATGTTCAAAAAGGGTTAAATACTTTTGAAGGCAGCACATGCAGTGTAAACCCACCGTCGTGGCAAATATGATTTAAATAAGTAATCATTAATTCAAATGAATTGTTACCTCTTAAATATATATGCAATTATGTCAAATACCTGGATGGATGCTATATTGGCCTTTAGTGATGCTGCAGCGTCCATTCTTCGTTTTATTAGTTCAGTTCTCTTGTTCTCTCTCTCTTCCTCTTTTTCACGCATCCTTCAACACAAAGAAATTGCTTCAAGGGGAGAGTTAGCAAACATGGGTTTGAATAATTAGAACCTGTAATGAATATGTGCATGTCACCTCTTAAGAGTCTGTTTGAGGAAGACTGCTGCTTTCTTTTGACTTTCCACTGCCTGAACCTGCTTCCTCTGCTCAAACTCAGCTTTCATTTGCTCGATCTTCTCCTGCTCTCTGACATACAATATGTATTAGAATTTTAATTTTTTTTTTTTATTATTTTGTTCTGTTTATATTTAGTAGTAGTATATTTAAAATATGAATATGTATGAATAATATAATATATGAGTATTATATTAATATGCATAAATCTAATCATAGAAATTTTGCTTTCATTATTTTGCACAGTATGAACACAATACATTTTTGTCTGGTAAAATGTAATTTGTCAATTTATTTTGTCAATTAATACTCATTTTGACAGTAAAGCATTGATCACTTTGTAATGTTGCCATTCCTTCTTGCAACACATTTTAACTCAAAAAATACAAAGCAATTAAGTGTTTTGCACTTGCAAGCAAACAACTAAACAAAAAAAACAAAAAAGGTTTAGTATTTATGATTATGAATATGTATTTCGTACACTAAACATGTTTCCTGTTAACTCTTAACAAAAAGTAAGACAGAAATGAATACTTTTTGGCTCGCTGCGCTCTTAGTTTGGCATTTTTGGCAACATTCTTCTCCCTTTGGATTCTTTGATTATACTTCTCATCTTTTTGGCTGTGTAAGTTCTTCTCTTTTTGCTCCACCTGACGTCGTAGATTCAGAAACTGGCCAAGTTCTATCTCCACCTCACACAATTCCAGTCTGTCAAGCAAAAAAATTAATGTCTAAATGTGTTAAAACAAATATCGACAGCGCATGAACCTACCAAGACAAGGTGTTGGTTAATGTTGTGGAAACCTGGTGGTGATGGGGCTTAAACTCAGTGACACACTAAGAACAGCTTTGACTGATGTAATTTGCTGCTTCATGTTTTCTCCATTTGTATGTAAAGGCTCTCACTGTGGTTCATTTGAGTCCCAGAGCAATGGCTTTGCAACTTTAACACTGCTACACACTGCAATACTGTTATGAGCACGGCAATGGACGCCACCCCTTCACCGATTGTGGCACAGCCATTGCTTCAGAGCTTCTCCTTCACTCAGCAGCACTAATTAGGTTCTAATTTGGCTTAATAACCCCCACCTGGCTTCGGTCTATAAGAACCGTTCTCAGCCAGTATGCGGTGTCACACCAACACATTGGATCTATGTGTATTTTCCCTTTTAAGCATCACTGCGTTTGAAGGCTTGTTTACTGTGGTAAACAATAGGGACAGAGGTTATTACTGGGTAGGCTAGAGAGGTCAGTTGGCTACCAGTTAGGAGGCTGGGAGATATTAGCTCCTTTGCCAGGGTCAGTTGTGAGCCCGCATTGCGGTGAATGCCCTGGAGTTCTGTGTGTCCTCTCCCTCTCTCTTTCTCTCTCTTCTTCATTTCCACCAGCAGATGGCCTACGCCTACACTTGCTACAGAGGATGCCCATAATGCCCCAAGTTATTCTTTGCGCCAGCACCACACCCCGACGTGTTTTCGGCGGCAGCCCACAGTCTTGTGTTTACTCTCCGGCTATGCCCCGCTATGCAGACCAGAGAGACCGCTGAACACACCGGCCTTAAGCACTCCTCGATCTTCCTTCTTCAGCTGGCTATTGGGTGATTTTATTTTCAATTATATTATATCTCAGATAATAAACATTTGTGTTTATTCTTTCTGCATCTTTACTCAGTTTATCTTTATCTAATATTTTTTGTGATGTTAGAAAGGTAGAAAATGTAAAAATCCAAATTGACATACATGATAGGGACCTACATATTCTCAAAATAATATATGGCAACACTATAGAAGAAATCCAGCAAACCCGCACAGATATACAAGACTCACTCGTGCTCCTGTAGGACCATGGCCAGATGAGCCTCCAGCTCCTCCGCTGCATGAAGTTCTGTACACACACTCTTGTGGCTGGCACGTAGGCGGAATACGGCTGTGCTGTGGAGAACACCACGCACACACACACACACACACACTGGTGATGATGATGAAGAACACATACATCTCCTTCCCACCTGCCTCGACTTTGATTTTTACCTATTTTCCACCTGCTTCTCCTTTTCAATGTCAATTTCCAAGTAGTTTTTCTGTTTTTCCAGTTCAGTTAAGTAGTGGTGACAAGCCTTCAGCTCTTCCCTGTAAACAGGTAAAACAAAAACCAAAATGGTTTTATAGTTAACAATAATAGCCTTTGTGTTTGCTTAAAAAACACAGCCTGCTGTCATGAGTTAGCTGAGAATGAATCATGTCTCAGGTTAAAAAAGAGATTAAAGATGACACTGAAAAACAGACCAGTTTTGAGGATTTTCCAGATGTGTGAAACTCCAACCCTTATCTTAAATATTAACAAGACAAACAACAAACATGTTTATATACCATAATTGACTCAATAATCATTTAAAACATTAACAGACTGTTTTCCTAGATCCATTTTAAGAGGCATATTTTTTAAAAGTTCCCAAGTTAACCACATTCTGCCTTTTGACCTTCTGCATTTCATTCCAGGTTGATGGTGCAGCATAATTAAAAGCCTGTTTTCCTAATTTTGGGCATGCCAAGAGGATCTTAAGAAGAAACAAAGCATTAAAAGCGCAGACCATGATTTCAAACAAACGTAATATACACTTGTATATTAGAGTGTACCAATAGGATTAGCCTTCTTGTGGTTAATGAGGACAAAGCTGCATATTCGTGAAGAATCTAATGAATGTAAATAAGACATGAGCGCATGCATATAAATGATGTCTCCATAATCAATTTCTGGTAAGAAAGTGGTACAGACAAGTTTCTGTTTTGCTTGAAAGGACAAACATGATTCACTTCTAAAATAAAATCCTAACTTAACCTTCAGTTTCTATACGAGCCAAGTAATAGGAGCCTTAAGAGTCATTTAACTGTCTAATACTAAACCCAGATATTTATACATGGATACGGATTTATACATGGATACGGTTTCCAAGATGGTAACTGATGGAGGGTTCAATGGCATTTTAATTGACTTTTTAAACATCATTACTTTTGTTTTGTCAATATGAATTTCAGATTAAAAAGTCTCTGTTGTATGATTTCAAAAAATATCTTGCAAAATACAGCCTTGTTTGTCTCATCGGCATAATAATGAAATCTTGCATTTGGCACATTATAATAAAGACTATCTATTTAAATCGTAAAAAGTCGGGGGCCCAGGACTGATCCTTGAGGTATCCCCTTATCTATTAATAATGAAAATGATTTAAAACCTTACACGTCTCCACACGATGTCCTACCAGATAAATAATTCTCAAACCACAGAATGGAAGTGTATAAAATATATAACATAAATCAATTACATGTTTTTAACGTCTTGGCGCAACCTTCCATTTTATCCGGTCTTGGGGCTGGCACTCAGCCGACCCATGGCAACCACTTCAAAATCAACAAAAAACCTTCTTAAACAGTTGGATACAGCAACAAAAAGGTCCATATTAATTAAGCAATTTTATAATAATGCCCAAGGAATTATATAGAAATGTCTGAAAGGTTAATCGCTAGGTATCTACCCATTTAGGTATACACATATTTTGCCCATATTTGGGCCTTAAATTAAACACAAATATGGTTTCATCAGACATGTTAAGCTTGAACTGTAGCTTAGCTGCCTTTATGTGATTTTGACTTCTCCAGACACACTGATATATATAAATTATTTTTTTTTTTTACCTGTTGGCATTTTCATCAAAGCTTTATTATGTTTTTGGCAGTCAATATGAGACAGAACATGCACACAGGGAAAGGTTTGCCAGGGGGCTACATTTAAAATGTATGATTTGTACATCACTAAAAATTCCGAGGGGTCTGTATGTATCAGAAGTAAAAACTAGTTCCATGTGTAAGCAATTTGTAAACATATTGATGGCTTCCACCCAACAGCACACAGTCATAGAATATTGTTTCTAAAAATTACATCACAGAATAAATGCAGATGATCTTAATGTACATTGCCAGGTGTGTCATGGGACCATGATGCAGGTCATTTTTTAATTTGTGGTTTTGCTTTTAGTTCTCGCATTTAATATTTTATAGTTGTTTTCTTTGATTAATAAATTTGTTTCTGCTACTGCGATCCGCATCCTTACCACACAGGTGAAGGTCTTCAGTCATGAAGGATGCCCGCTGCAACATCTCCAAATAACCAGCTGCTATTTGATTCCCATTCACAACCTAAAGCTCGATAGTTTCATTGAAGGAAAAAGTGTGCAGTGTTGAAAGCATCTTGGGTGGGATCTCCTTCTCCTGCCACTAACGTTGGGAGCCATCATGACCCTAATTTTTTTCTCGTCAGAGAATAAAACTTTCCTCAACCTTTCTATGTCCATGTTTGGTACATCCTTGCAAAGTCCAAACAGGCAAGTTTGTGTTGTGGCCTTTAAAGACATGTTTTGTTTCTGAAGCCCTTCCATAGCAGATGCCATCTGATGGTTATTGAGCTGCCCTCAGGACCGGTAATGTCATTAATTTGGGTCGAGGATCCTCCCGTCTTGACGGACAGCCAATAGGCTTCTGCGGCTCAGTGCAAGTGAATTTGTTTTTGGGTCTACCACTTGACTTTTTTGTTCAATAACCGTCAGGATATTTTATAAGTGTAAAATGACCGTCTTACTGTGTCCAACCTCAGCCACAATGGCACATTGTGAGAGGCCTTGCTTATGCAGCTCAACAATCCTGTTCAAAGTTCAAAGCTTTTTAGCTTTTGCCATCAGGAGGTCTTGACATTGGGAATACTCGACAGAAAATGACATGGAATCCATTTTTTGAGCAGATTTTTGCTCTCAAAGGCTGTGGTCTTAACAAAGCATTTTTGAGTGTAAATGCAGTTGTCGAAAATCTGATTGCTCAAAATATTTAGTCGCTTGTTCCAATTTCTTCTTTCAGCATTGTGAAGCTTTACTTAGAACCTTCTAAAGATCAAATTTTAAATTTTAAACTGGTCTTAAGATTTTGATCAGGACTGTATAACCCAATGTTTGTTTCACCCTTCAATTAAAATACAATATAAACTCTTAGTCGCTCCATCCTCCTACATTACAGCCTCCCCACAGCTTCAAGACTAGAAACTTGAGGAAATCCATTACATGAAGTGGGTATAATTTTCCCTAGAGTGCTCTGGTTTAAATATATCTACACATCTGAGTGTAAAGTGTTCTTGTGTGGTGTACTGTGTGATGTGCCATGTACGGTGTCAGAATAGGCGCAACATAAGAAAAGTGTCAATAGTTTATTTTTGTTAGGTATCAAAATGCAAAATAAATGAAAAATATCTATATCACATCAACAGCATTGATTCTTCTAGGTCCACTGGCACACAGTTTTTGGAAGGAAGCAGGACGTTTGTTTCAAACCTCTTGGACAACTAATAATTGATCTTCCATGGCCCTGCTGGGCATCTTCCAATTTCACAGGAAAGTTAGCATGATCTTTAAATCCATTAAAATCCCTGACTATTAACTATTATTCTACAATTTGAATTCTATTTTAGAAAGCATCAGCATTTTCTCACATCTATGTAAAGGTTTCACACAGTATTGCATGTAATTATTGTGTAAACCCTTATTAGTTGTCTTTTAAGCTTACATCTGATTTAAAATGTATCATATTTACATGATGGAGAGTCGTTAAGCCCAATTAAACAAATAAGTGGGTTTCCTCCAATGAACTGCTTGCTTTAGGTCATTTCACAACCTTTCTAATGAATTAAGGTCAAAACTTTGGTCATTCCAAAACATTAACATTATTCTTTAATCATTCTTCGGTAAAATGAATTGCATAAATTGTCTTGCTGCATTACGAACATTCTCTTCAAATGTAGCTCAAAGACAGATTCCATCAATGGTGGCTATAGGGCACCCAGGTGCAGCAAACAGATCCAAACCATGAGACTACCAGTTTTAGAGAAACAATAAGGTTTTTATGCTGGAATGCAATATTTTCCATTCTACAAACTCCTCTCACCGAAAAGATTGATAAGAAAGATCTTTATCTTAAATTAATCTGCTAATCCTAAAGTGTTGTATACTTTTGCCACTCAAATATTTGTAATATTCTATCAGTTTTCTCAATAAAAATACACAAAATGCAATATTTGTCTCATTTGTTAAGTTTCGATGTGTGGTGAAAGTGTGTGTGTGTGTGTGTGTGTGTGTGTGTGTGTGTGTGTGTGTAGGCCAACCTAGCTTTTAGCACGTTAAGCTCCTTCTGCTTGTAAAAGCTGTCCAACTGGTTAAGGCCTTTTCTTAGCTTGAACATCCAGGAAGTGTCTATGTCACTCTTCCTTCCATCAAGCTTCATATCTCCAGACTGGCTCTTTTCCCTAAATTACAGTGTATCAGACAAATACTCATAGATGATCTTACTCATTATGTGACGAGTACGTCTTACCATTCTGGGTCTTCCAAATTCACAAACAACTCTGAGAGAAAGCTGTCTTCATTGTAAAGAACTTCATTCCAGGTTCCATCTTCTTCTTCTAATTTGGAAGGCATGAAAGATAGTAAAATATGCAAATATGTTACTTTATTACAATGTGGTTGTATCAACATTAAAGTGCAATGCAACACAATAAGAAAGTATATATACAACCGTGCATTTGTAATTGTGGCATATAGTAGACGTATATTGTAGACGTCTTTATGGTGGTAAATCCAAAATGCTCAAAAGAGGATGGGCACTAATGTAAGTCAACTGATGTTCCACTTCTTTAACTAAACTGTTTAGTGCAGACGTCAGGGCTCTGTGCATGGCTTCGGCCACAAAACACAGTAATGCTAGAACAGGAAAGAGCCTTCCCTAAACTTTTTTGCAAAGCTGGAAACACATAATTCCCACTTAACGTATTACATCTATTAGCAACTAGTCTGACTGACACAGATAAAAAAAATTGACAGTACTATCCCACAACTTTTGTCCATTTAGTGTAAAATGAAATGTAGAATTTGGATCCTATTCCACACTCCATCTATCTATCACATTTCCTATTAATTACAATTTTAACCACTTAATAATGGAAATATAAGTTAATAGCAAAATCAACTAAAAACAGTTTGCAGATCTGTTTGTCTTTAGTTATTATATACCGTCATCTTCTGAGTCTTCATTGGTCCTGGTATTTTGTTGAGCATTAAGTGAGGCTTCAGATGCTTCAGGAAAGACTTCAAAGGCACTTTCATCCATACCAAAGTTACACTGGATCTGTAAAATAACGCACTGTAACCTTGGAAAGTATTATCTATACTGATGTGACAAAATAAATTGACCAACTATCTAATATACAATCAAAATAGCTCAGATTTGAGACATGTCTGGAAACATCTTGGTGAATGTTATGCTGCAAACATTCATCGAACATGACTTTTTGATTAAATGAGACATAAAAAGTAAATAAAATAATAAAAAAGTATTGATTTAGAGTAGCAGCATCTTTTAATCATGCTGTTATCATCATCATCATCATCATCATCATCTACTGCCAGTCTATAGGACCTACAGATTAAGTTAAAGCATGGTGAAACAATCAGAGTCTTATTAAAACCTTTACGTTGCAGCGATGGTGAAAACTAATGACCTGTCACAAAAAGTAAAAGGGAATATCATTTAATAAAATAATAAAAAAAAGTATTGATTTAGAGTAGCAGCATCTTTTAATCATGCTGTTATCATCATCATCATCATCTACTGCCAGTCTATAGGACCTACAGATTAAGTTAAAGCATGGTGAAACTATCAGAGACTTATTAAAACCTTTAAATTGGTGAAAACTAATGACCTGTCACAAAAAGTAAAAGAGAATATCATTTAATTATACAAGGGCGACGATTCAAAGCCCTTCACAGAATAGAACGAACTTTCCGTAATGACGTTTCATTATAGCCAATGAGCCACCGAGAGAGTTAAACACAATAAACTATAAATACACTCCAGCCTAATATAGATACTATATTCGCTTTATGGCTTGTTGAAAGTTTAATTTTAATATTTTCTTACCAAGAACTGGGTTGGACACCGTTTTAGCTGTTTAGCTTAGTCGCTGTTTGCAATGTTTCCATGGAGACAGGCGCTAGGCTAAACGGAGCATTTTTAGCTGGCTGGATCCCAAATGATTAACATTGGTTGTTATAATAGAGTATTAATCCCATGCTATTTATATATTTTATAATAATAATAATAATAATAATAATAATAATAATAATAATAATAATAATAATAATAA
>JAYDZG010000002.1:16629054-16639352 GCA_034509265.1 Microcambeva bendego
ACAAAATAGATTTTCTTTCTAAAATTAGAGCGTGCGGCTTATACTCAGGTGCGGTTTATAGGCCGGAATTTACGGTACACACTACTAATAGATTTGTAGGCAAATAGTGTATAATAAAACTTACTTTAGCATTCTGAACATTGCCCAGTACGACCTCTGCGTTCAGCATGTCGGCAAGTTTGCTCACCATCTGACTTTCAATAGGCAGTTGCTGGTTGAGCAAAGATAGGTAGTACTGCAGCTCTCCATGAGATGTGATCAGAATGCCTTCTCCTTTGGTGTCATACTGTGGACGGCCTGCACGCCCCAACATCTCCATTTCAAAAATGACAATAAAATTGATTACTACAAGATAAAAATGACTCCAAATGTAAATAATAGAATAAACATCGAGTGACCAACCTGCAAAATGTCTAGCGCGCCAAGTTCGGTCCATCTACCTTTCTCAGGGCTGTATACTTGTGTGCCTTTGATGATAACTGTGTGTGCTGGCAGGTTTACTCCCCATGCCAGTGTAGCAGTCGACACGAGCACCTGAAATAAAAATGAGCATGTGCTTTACAACCGAGCAAAAAAAATGATGAGGTGGAACACTAAATAGATCTGTGTGTACCTGAATGTGTCGATCAGCAAACAGATCTTCAACCAATGTTCTGTCCACTCTGGTCATCCCAGCATGGTGAATGGCGAATCCGTAGGGCAAAAGATCTTTAAGTTCCAGATTCTACAGGGTAAAAATAAATAAATAAATGTACAGAACGTTAGCATACGTCGGCGTGCAGGTTGTTTTTGAGCCATTCGCCGGGAAGTACGTGGCACTAGAGTGTTAGGCAAACCTTGCACTGCTCCGCTTCGGTCCTGAGGACCTCGGTGGAGGCAGAGCCTTCTCGAAGGAACAGTCCCAGTGTGTCTTTTTCCAGACACATATCTCGGATCGCTCGTGCGGTCTTTCCAGTTTCCTTCCGGGAATGTACAAACACCAACACCTGAAAGATTAAAAGGGTTTTTTTTTAAAGAATTGAAGGACATTTAAAATCTGTGCTGTACAGTCCAGCTAATTTTGCAATGATGACATTTAAGCATAAAGTATGTGCCATTTTCTGAATTCAAGAACGCAGGGTCACTCAGGTGGCACAGCGTGATGAGTCGCTAGCACATCCGCACAGAGATTCTGAACTTCCGGGTTCAAGTCTCGGATCTGCTACTGGCTAGTTGGGTGCACTCGACCAGGCATGATTGACAAAACTGGCCTCCAGTCTGGTAGGGTGAGAAAAGACTAGATTGAGAAAAGACCAGTGAGAAAAGAAAAGCCCGGAGGAGCAGTTAGGTGCCTTGCTCAAGGGCACTTCAGACACGCTGGGAATCGAACCGGTAACCTTCTGATCACAAGCCCAGGCTGCCTTAGAAGTCGGGGCGTGGCATATCCACCATTGTGTGGGCACATAAGAAGGGATGAGTAGGTTTCACACATCTCATGGAGTGTGGGGTAGAAACAAGGGTGAGAAAAAATGCTAGAAATAAAACGAATGAATAAATAAATTAAGTTACTCACCTGGTTTTTTCCTGCATGTTCCATGACCTTCTCGTAGACGATCTCATTCATGATTTGAAAACGTTTGATTGCCTTTTTCTCTGTGATTCCGACGTACGTCTGCTCTAGCGGTACAGGGCGGAAACTGCAAGGTTGGGGGAAAAAAGTTGAGTAAACAATTTTGGTAAGATAAAGACAAATGACAGGATCATAGAACGATTTGAGCAACAATTAAACATATTTTTTTAGTACTTAAGTCTTATTTGTTTAGTTTAAAAAAAACTAGGCTACAGCCTGACCTGTTGTCGAAGTAGAACAAGCCCTTGGCAGGATCCACACGCAGGCATGTGGCTACGTCCTCATAATTAGGCAGTGTAGCACTGAGGCCAATGAGACGCACATCTTCCTGCGTCAGCTCAACATTGCGGATGGTCCGTGCAATGAGAGACTCCAACACCGGCCCACGATCATCATGCAGCAAGTGGATCTCGTCCTGTGGAGATGTTTCCAGTAAAAAAAGTTGTTTTACCACTGAGCACGTTTAAGGGAGATCCCCGAATCACTTACGATAATGACGAGGCGCACAAGTTGAGTGTACGTCCGCTCTCCTCCTTTGCGAGTAATGATGTCCCATTTCTCGGGTGTACAAACGATAATCTGAGTGGCATTGATCTCCTCTTTGCAGAGCTGGTGATCTCCAGTCAACTCTGATACTGTAATGCCATAGCTGGCTAAGCGCTATATGACAATAATAAGAAACAATAGGTGTCGTTATCCTGAGAGGTTTATTTTTGCTCACTGACTTAAGGTAACTTGGATTAAATATGATCGAGTTCCAACCTTTCCAAAGCTGCCGACCATCTCCTGCACCAAGGAACGCATCGGAGCGATGTAGATGATTTTGAAGTCGTCTACATTGATAGTGCCATCCATGTTAATGTGTTTTCCAATTTCTCTTAGCATGGCCATTAGGGCGACATTAGTTTTACCAGCTCCCTATTGGTAAAGAGATGAACAGCAATAAATACAATTTAGAACTTTTTAACCACTGTGCTTTCACACACGGTGGAATTTGTCCTTCGCTGTTTTTTTAAACCCAATTTGTGCAGTGAAACACAATTATACACTGTAGTGAACACTAGGGGGCAGTGAGCACACGTGCCCGAAACACCTAAAAAAACCCACTAACAGATTAAGATTTAAATATATATTTCTACATTTCAAGTTTTATTTTTGGATGATATTTTTTTTTCATGATATTTTAATTTTATGACCAGCACCTGTACACCTGTTATTTTATTCAATAATAAAAAAAAACATCACAAACTTTGTGGTCAACCATGTTATAACACCACAAAATGTATCATTAAAGCATGCTTACTGTAGGAGCGCACACCAACAGGTTCCCATCAGTCTCCATGGTGGTCTTGAAGAGCTTACTCTGAATTCGGTTTAAAGTTTTGAACCCCTCAAATGCTGCCTGGGCATACTTTGGTACCTTATCAATTGAAACCAGCGTCTAAAAAAAACAAAGATATATATTGTAACGTTAAGCACATCATTATATCAACGTACTAGGGGCAGGATGAGACACTCCTCTCACGAGATGAAACATGATAGTTGGTTCACGAGAAGATTATGTACATCTTATATTAATATCTTTTCACAATGGCAATGAAATCTCTTGTGTATGAATCATTAACTTTTTAGTCTTACCAGTTAAAAATATAACGTCATTACAATTCTAAGTTTCTTGGGTTTATACAATTAATAAATATTTTAGCAGCACACATTATTTGTATTTTAATAAATAATACATTACATTATTCAGCTATCAAAGTCTTCTGCCAAACCATGCATGTATGTACACAATTTAGTTGTCAGGTGCTTTTATTTAAAAAAAATAATCCTATTGGAGAACACAAATGCAACACAATGATCCCTTGAGATTAACAAAAGAGTCATTGCTTTAGAAAGCTTCGGTTTGCCATCACTAATTACAAGCTATAAATCTTCTACCAAGAGCTGTCATGCTCACCATCATTGCCGCAGTATTGAAAAGCATCAGGGGTCACGTCTACATTGAAATTTTACCCGAATTCTACCCGAATTCATACTACCCGACATTTTACCCCCCGCTGACAGGTTCAAGCTTGAGAAATATCATCACATTGTAGTGTAACGTGATCTCGTCACACCCCTACAAACGACGTACAAGAGATAATTGAACTATTACTGAAAAAGCTTAAAACACACCTCATTCTCTGCGAAGGGCTTGGGTTTAAGTGCAGGTACGTGCACCTCTTCATAACCTTTTCTCTGTTTGCGAAAGGAACCATCTGGAAGCTGACAGCGCTTGTTGGCCATGAAGTGACTGCCCTGGGTGAAGGCAAGATCCTCCAGATCTAACAGATGCCGTGACGCCACTGACTGAAAAGCAGCAGGGGAAGCGAAATAAGTACACTCAAATTTCAGCTTAGATACAAACAATATTAAACAAAACTATACCTCTCCATGGCTCACGTCCATCGACTCAAGGTCATTGTCTACTCGAGACTTTCTCACTCTTTCTCTGCGAGACCTCTCTTCCTAAAAGCATAATTTAGAACATACTGTTACCAAACAACAACATTGATATCATTAAGATGATAACAATATTCTAAGAAATTTACTCGAATGATGTCCTCTTTCTCTGTCTCCTGAAGCTGGTAAAGAACTTTAGATAAGTCCTGATCAGCTTCCATTTTGTTGATAATCCTTTCCTTCTCTGACTCGCTCTGAGCACTGGCCAACATGGTGCAGTAGAGAACTGCAAAAATGAAAGATAAGATTAAACAAAAAGGTGAGGTTTTTTTGGTTTAAAACAAAATAGCTTCTACAGATTAAACTCAGTATTTGGTGTAGCTTCCCTTGGCACGAATCACATCTTGAACTCGGGTTAATCTACACCAGGCGTCCTTAAGCACTTTTTCCAAGTTTAAATTGTCTTTATCTGATCTAACATATTAGCTTCATATGGTGTTCCACTACAAAATTAGGTTTGTAGACACCAAGTTACAACCCATCTAATCAAATTCACAATTTAAAAAAAAAACACAGTCTTACCCACAGTACAGAAAATGTAGGATACCATAAATGTACCATGATGAAGAAAAAAAAAGAAACAAACAATGAAATGAATGTATGCTAACAAAGGTTTTTATTTAAAAAGTCTTTTTCCAGCAAAACGTGCAATTTAGTTAATACCTTATTTTTTTCAAGTAATAAAAATAAAATAATATTTTTTTATTTAAAACAAAACTATATTGTGTCAATAAAAACCCAATTTTATTTTATTTATTTATTTTTATTTATTACCGTCGACAGCTGCCTACCTAGACAGCATTTTAAGCCATCTTGCACTCTCGTGAAGGAGGGTGTTCCAAATCCCAGATGCCTTATAATTCTCCTGCTGAGAATATGAATACAATATTCAGTGAAACACGACTCAGCGTCAAATGCTTACTCATTCTGGAAGACATTGTTTTTCAATGTTATTAAATGATTGTTTAATATGCGAGTGTATTTATATGCAATTCTGAGCTCGTCACTGAAGTTTAAGCGGTTTGATAACCATTTCAGTAACTAACGCTGGTCCCATTGTTTGGAATGGCGCGATGCTAATGAAACGCGATGTAATCGCTACCTAGATAAACCGTTCAAATAACCTGACTTTATAGAACGCTCACTAATTAGACAGCTGTCTAATTAAACAGCAAGGCCAGAAACCAGAACCATGTCGTTTTCAGAACCTTTGCATCGACTTGCCATTGAAGTATCAGTTCTTATGACATCTGTAGTTCAAAACATATCAACACAAGTACAAATCTGGATTGTCTGCCGTTTACTTACTCATGCGTCTGTGCTGGCGTAGAACCTTGATGAAATCAAAGGTGTTAAAACCCAGCAGAAGTACTAACTGGTTTTCACATTCTCTATCATCACTGGCAGTCTGAAACAGTGGAAGACAAAATGAATAGAGATAAAACAGTACAGTACAGTCTATAGAACAAACAACATGCATTTAACCTCCAATTTTAAAACGTAATCATTTACCTTTAAAATATCCAGAACCTCATCAGCTTTCTTCTGAGAAACAATCGCATCATCATAGAAACGACTGAGTTGTCTCTGAAGCCAAAAGGCATCAATATCTCTCGGGTGAAGATCTTTCTTTTTATTCATCATCACATCTCCAGCATTACCCAGCTGTAAAGATTTGTATAAATGTTCAGGACTTAAACAAAAAAGGTTTATGTAAACAAAATATTTACACACAAAAAATAATTACAAAGGACAACTGAAAACATTAAGCACAAATCAAGCTCTAATAAATGGTTAATTTAATTTAACTTAACTTAATATTATTAGAGTAGTAACTAGTAGTGCTTCTATTGTATCAAAGGACTTAACTTGACATCAATAACCAAACACACACTATATTTCGTCACTGTTTAGCCCATTAAATACTGCTATATATATACTTATTTATTTATATACACATCTGCACAATGCTTGAGTGTAGCTTTGTTTAGATAAATACGGTGCCATTTTTGGACAGATGTAAATTACAATAATTTCAGTAAAATGGTTTTGGCAGCTTTTCACTAAGACTCATGTGTATGCACGTTACCAGATATGTATCATAAGTTGCAAAAACCAAAAATCCATAAAAATAAATCTAATTCAAATTACTATTAAAAGTAATACAGGCCACCTAAAACAGACAATAATAATAACTATTATAAACAATAATACATATATGCCTTTAATTACAGCAACTTTCAGAACAAAAGTTAAAAGTTTCAGTTTAATGTTCTGTTTAGAGGCTTCATGACATTAGTAGAATGCAAAAATAGGTGAAGGTGAATTTAACATCCATGTGCAGGTTGCGATGAAGAAAAGTCAGCGACAACATGCGATAAGTTTGAATCCCTATTTAAGCTTTTTTTCCATTTTGCAGTCTGCACAATCAGGCCTCGACTGTGTTCTAAATCACACATTCCTACTGAGTAATAGACGGGGGCAGCGAGAGCTTGTCACCGTCTCAAATGTTTGTGTTACAGGCAGCAGAAATACATAATACAATGAAGGTTGGTAGGCCAAAACACTGAACATCTCTATCGACTACTTACGTTTGCAGACAGTGTACATCCAACCTGTGCTTCCTCACCCTCACTGTCATCAGAACCTTCATCTCGTACTTCTCCATACTGGTCCTCATCCCCTTCCTACACAAAAACATTTATTCACTTTAAAAAAAAACCAATAAATACTTAATTACTGTAGGTATTAGCACATCCAAATAGCTCACCTCCTCATCAGATTCGAACTGTACATTTACTCCATAAGTTTCGTCTATGTTGTCATCTATATTAGAGGAAACAACAATATAAAATGAATTTCTGTTGTTACTATCTACTGGGTTGTTTTAATATTGAATGCCTTGTCATTTCATTTTCACATATTTGGACAAATTGGATCAATTTGTGCCTTGGTCCTAGAAATGGTCACTGGGAGTTATGTTTCATGATTTTATTTAATATCTTATTTCTTTAAAAGCAAATAACACACCCATATTTTGGAGCTCTTTGTCACCACCATAGTCTGTGATTTTCTTGCCCAGGTTCACAAGCACGTGGTAGCGAGTGTCGTCTGCAGGACCAAGCAATTGCTCAACCTCTTTTCTTCTTTCCCTGTCTCTCATCTTTTCATTTTTCAGGACAGCCAACACTTCATCAGCAGCTCCACACAGAATGTCTCTGGGCTACAGCAACATTACAGTATTTATAAGTCATTACTGTTTATATTAAACAATTATTGCTGAAACTAAGATGTTATAGTTAAAATTAGAGTTTTCCCACATGACACATATTTGTAAATGTTTACAATATTGCATCTTCTCATAAATAAGTAACAGAAGAAATGATCCATACCTGGTCTCCAAGTGCAGCCTGAATGAAGCTCAGAAGGATTTCATAAGTTTCTCTTGTCTCTTTCGTCTTGGGCTTGTATACAATGCCAACCATTTCATCTATGCCCTCAGAAAGCAGAGTGAAGCCTTTCATTTTATTGATGTCATGCCTTTCCTCGTCTCGCTTCCTTCTCCTAAAAAGATGACATGAAACAGAATAATAATTTATATTGTAATAAATTAAACGTCATTATAATCTGTGTCGCCATCTATTTTAAAGGATGGCTACAATTGGTAGTTTACATTCCTTTAGCTGTATGTTTTTTTTATTATTATTATTATTATTTTGAGCCAGATTAGGGTTGCTTGCTCTCACAAAGAACTGTCTGTGATGTACAATGAGAGAAAAGTCACCAGCTCTAGTAAACCACACTTTTTATATACTAAATATAATCTCAATAATCTTTTTGTTTACTCTAGATAGTTACACCAATTAGCGACAATGCTAACTACAGCGTGTAAACAAATGAGTATGCTAGCTAGGTAAAACAGACATATTTTCACTGCAGTTTGTTTTGTTTTTATATTTGAGACGTGAACATTTGTGATTTTTATTTATTTATCGTATGCATTTGCGTAATTTGTTCTATTTACAAGTAGAAACGAAAAGTTTGAGTTCACAATTAGCATTTTCACCATTACATTTGAATATGACGTCATACGTTGCATACCTTGTAAGCTCAATTAAGTTTATGAGACTTCCAAGTTTAAACTCACGCTTTAAAAACTATTTTAAACATTTAAAAATCTAATAAGAAGATATATTTTCAGCCTTAAATGAACTGCTGGCTTGGGGTCTATTTTTGATCATGATTGGTCAGTTTCTTAATAGGAACCTGGGCGCCACATTGTGATCACGGGTTAAACCGTGAATATTATTTTAGATCAATTTCGGGTTTAATAACGGTTCATGATGACCAAAGTGGATCTAATCAGTCCCGATCCCATATAACTGTGCATGTGGTGACCGGAATCATTGCAGTACACAGTGGATCGGATCTGTTAACGATCTGGACCATGCAATGTTCACAACACACATTCTACAACACTTACTTTGCTCTCCTCTCCTCCAGCATTTGTGGTTTTGTTCTCTGACTTTTGTCTCCCATTTTGGTTCCCTCCAGTTTCCCCACAAGCGACAACACTTCACCCGTCGGCTCATCTCGACGCGTGCGGTCGATCAGCGAGCGATCAGCTTGCAATACCAAATTTGAGTTCTAGAACAAAAAACAAGACACAACCGTTGTAACATCGTACATAACGTATTATACTAAAAAAAGTTCTTTTCACACTTACGGCTTTATACTCATACTGCAAGCTACGCGCAGTAACATCCGCCATGCTTCGATTTTAAAAGAAAGAGCGCACCAGACCACCACTGAAAGTGGCGCAAAACACTGCACGTCGTCTACAGCAACACTGGAATCTCCGATCTGTAAAAGCTCTCACGAATACAGTATCAGATTCTTTCACTAAGACGTATTAGTTTGGTACAACGTTCTTAAGACGACAGCGCAGCCGCGTTGGATCAGTACTTCTTTCATCCAAATTTACTTCCGGGTGATTTTACGTGTGTCAAAATAAAAGTCATTTTACGCTTTCGGTTCAATTCAAATCCCATTAGTAGGTCGAACGTTACAGTACATATTTTGCCAAAGCATTAATTGTTGCATACCACCCTAGCAAAGCATTTTTCTAAAGAAATGAGGGACTGTAACTGGTTAGATCCACTTTGAATAATGGGACTTTTATACAGTGTAGCAGTCGAGTTCAGGCCCAGAAGCTTACCAGATCTTATCTAGAAATAATACCTGTATAGCATATAGATCACATCAAACGGTTTATTTAAGAGAATATTGCTTATTAATGTGTTTGTTCTTTGGTATTACAAGGGCCGTGATGGCTCAGCGATCAAAGTACTGGGATTGTAACCCAAAGGGCACTGGTTCAAGCCACATCACTGCCAAGTTGCCCATGTTGGGCCCCTGAGCAAGGCACTTAACCCTCAATTGCTCAAATTTCGAAAAGGTAAATGTAGTGGTAGCCTAGTGCGTAGAGTTTTGGGGTATCAACTAGATTGGTGGTTCAAATCCAGGCTTTGCTATGCAGCCACTGTCGTCCTTAGTAAGGGTTCTTAACCCTATATGCTCCATAAGCGTGTACAATGGCTGACCCTGCACTCTGACCCAAGCTTCAAAACAAGCTGGGATACGCAAAGAAATAATTTCATCGTACTGCACATCTGTATATGTGTAACGACAAATAAAGGCTTTGTATTCTACTGATCTATCTAAACGTGTTAGTTTTATAAACTCAAATGAGTTAATGTGATATGAGGCATGATGGACTCATAGACAAATCCATTTAGGTGAAAGTACTCCTTGTGGGTGCTTAATGCATTTTTATGTATGAAACATACATATCAAAAATACATTACACATCCAATGCATCCTGAAAGTATTCACAGCGCTTTAATTCTCGAACATTTTGTTATGTTCCAGCCTTACTCCAAAATGGATTACATTTCCCCCCTCAAAACTCTACACACAAAACCCATAATGACAACGTGAAGAAAGATTGTTTGGAATTTTTACAAATTAATTTTATTCATTAAAAAACTACTAAAATCAAGCGTACATACATATTCACAGCATTTGCTCAATATTTTCTTTAAGCACCTTTGGCGGAAATTGCAGCCTCAAGTCTTTTTGAGTATTATGCTACAAGCTTGGCATACCTATTTTGGGGGAGAAT
>JAYDZG010000002.1:16706386-16721341 GCA_034509265.1 Microcambeva bendego
CCCAGTCGTCTAGCCATCACGGTTTGGCCCTTGTCAATCTTGCTCAAATCATTAAGCCTGTCGAATTTCCCTGAATTTTCCTAAATTCACCTTATAAGTTATGGAAAAAATTAGATAAATTGAATAGACCTTAAGCATGACACAGTGTGTATTGTGTGACGAACATATACATATAGGACCTCCTCATTGCCAGCTGCTTCCCGCTTGGTAGTGTTGTAGAGCCTAATGGCTCTGGGGACAAATTGCATTCTTTCCAAGGAGCAGCTGTCTGCTGAACTCCTCTATTTCATGATTGGGATGTCACTAAAGCTCCTGTAGGTGTAATGTTTAGGCACCTCAATACGTCTGTCCACATATGCGTTCATGCACACATTCTAGTTCTTAGATAAAATACATTATGTTAAATAGAACATTACACCTTACTGGTATTAATACTTTTCAGTAACAGATATGTATATTCGATAAGTGGCAACATCTGAGCCACAAAGTGGCAGACCACATAAAGTGACAGTTTTTCATAGGGGATTGTGCTACACTTGAGAAAGCCTTTTAATCCAAATTCTAAAATGTATAATCTACAACTAGTCATGCTGTTCTAAGCAGGAATTCAATTTATCAACCCCTACTTTTCATATTCATACATACTATAATTTAATCAGCTCAAAACATAGTCCATATGTGAGCATATCTTTTCCCTCCTTTCTCTATTTCCTTCTCCTTCCTTTTTCTGTAAACAAAAGCAGTGGAAAGATGGCACAGGGCCAGATAGGTCTATATGCTGGGCTAGATCTCAGGTTTCTGGGAAATGGGGCAGATCCAGATTTCGGCCTGCAGTAAAATGGCATAATTGGTGTCAGAGACCTGGGAAGAATTTTCTCTGTCTCGCTTATGCTTCGATCCTTTCTGGCTGTGGTAAAACATGTCTACATTGTTTTATAATGCTCATCTCTCGTCTCTTTCTGCTATGACCTGTTCTGTCCTCTTCTTGTATGTTCTCCCCTCTTCTTTTATTTTCCATCACCTCTCATCCAATTGACTCTATTTTAGCTTTATCTTTAAAAGGTCATCTTCTCTAATTTTAGTCTTGGATCGAACCATTGTGTTGGCTGAATCAGGATCAATCAACAGCGTTACCATATCTGTTTTTGTATAACAAATACATATGCTTGCATCAAATGTGTGCTTGCTTAGATTTGAAGTAAAAAGAGTAGATATTGCTTATGTGTCAATAGAGCATTTCAAAACTTAGCTGTGGAGGTTAAGGAAAGCAGGACTTTGTGCTTATTTTTTGTCTTTTTTTATGTTTGGACTTATAGAACATTTTAAAATATAGGATTGCAGATGATGCCTGCAACAGTTGTGAGACAGAAATACACAAAAAGACAAAAGCGTTCCACAAATAACATGTGGATGACCTCAGGCAACGATGTTTGACCTATGCTACAGTTCTTGGCATAGCTACATTGGTTTGAGAATACATTTGAAAATAATTGCTAATTAACACAGTTCACAGCAACCTGAAATAGGAAGCCTGGTATTAACAGTGTGGCCAACAAATAGCATCTGTGATAACATGGATAGAGATTGGATGGGAATGGGTAATTTGTATACGTCTGAAGGTACTATGTACATTGGTATTTTAGATAGACAAGATGTCTAGACAATGCATTTTCTCAAAAAACTCTATGTCCTTTTTAGCAATGTCAGGCCCCATGAGTTACAACAGTGTGGTTCAGTGATGTGTGCTTGACTAGCATGCATGCAGTCTTGATTTGCGTCCTATAGAAAATGTATGGCGCATTATGAAGAGGGAATTGGACAAAGGCGACCACAGACTGTTGAGCTCATTTTATATATAGTAAGAGTGGTCCATAATTCCATTTGCAGAACTGCAACAATTCATATTCTCAATTTTCACATTTTTTAAATGTATAATAATGTTTAATGTACTGTTTTTTTGTTAAATATAGTTTTAAGTTATTTTTTACTGCATTTTAAAGTGTCCCACCTTAAATTCAAGTTTTTAATGTAATTGACTTTAATTGACTTTGATTACTGTGATGGACTGGCGCCCCATCCCGGGTGTTACCTGGTGCCTTGCGCCCGTTGAAGAGCTGGGTTGGACTCCAGAACCCCTCCCTGACCCTAATTAGGATAAGGGATTAAAAAAGAACTGAACTGAACTGACTTTTATTAAATTTTAAATTATAATAAATTAAAAAGTAAATAAGAACAATAATAATAAAAAAATGCAATGCGTTTTACAATTTAATTAAAAAAAATCTGGAAAAGTTGGAATATTATTTAAACTGCAATAAATTTGTTATAATTCTATTGAACCATTACTGGCACAAGTAAAAGCAATTAAATTTTGTTTGGGCTTTCCAACTATTTGTGTTTTACATGTATGTATATATTGTTGTACCTTATCTTTATTGGTAATGAAAGTATTTAAATGGTTGGGGAACTTGTATCTTGACATTATCTTGTTTAAATAGCCATGATGGCAGCATGTCTCTCAAAAATCACCCTACATATACAGTTTTGATTGATTGACAGTTAAGTGTTTAAGGATGCATTTCATGATGGAGCGGCAGACTGTTTAGTGACAATGGTTTTATGTAATACAGTAGCATGGTGTTTCTCATGCGATGCTGGGATGGCATGATGACACATTGAGAAGCACTGTTTATTCACAGCGAGAGGGTCCTCGGTTTGATCCCCATTTGGGCTGGTCTGGTTATTTTCTCTGTGTCTGTGTGGGTTTACTCTGGATGCTCCGGCTTTAAACCACAGTCCTGTGCCACAGACATGCAAGTGAGTATAATTGGAGATACTAAATTGTCCATGACTGTGTTGGAAATATTCTTGTGAACTAATGAATATTGTGCAGAGGAACTACCATTTTCTGTCATGAATGTAACCAAAGTGTAAAACATGACGTTAAAATCCCAGTAAACAACAAGCAAACTCATACAATACCATCTGAAAGCTTGTAGGGCATGCAC
Source organism: Microcambeva bendego (assembly GCA_034509265.1). NCBI lineage: Eukaryota > Metazoa > Chordata > Actinopteri > Siluriformes > Trichomycteridae > Microcambeva > Microcambeva bendego. Next base: position 16,709,395 of record JAYDZG010000002.1, read on the forward strand.
ATTTCAGCTTTGTACTATAATGGCTGATATGTCTTCACAATATTATGTACAGTAGAATGTGAAAGACATTTTTTGAAACCTTCTTGGTTGTGATTGACTATGGTGGTAAGTGGGGAGCTATTACCCATCACTGCTTTTAAAGATATAAAGATTGATTCTTTGTCGAACTGTGGAATTTACTGTGTACTTAATCATGACAGGCGTAATATATTAAAAAAAGATATTTAATTTTGTCAAAAGTGTTATATTTAATGAAACATGTATCTTCATCTTTGACATATAACTAAAAAGTGCAAAAACCAGAGTGTTATCTTTAATGGTTTAAGGTACATGTGTGTTTTGGATGTATGTGAAGCTGATTGGCATGCTGGGATTTCAAAGAGAGACTGCCAACCAGGTGACATTTTTTTCCTAGTAAGTCTATGGTTAAATAATCAAGACAATCCCAGAACTCATCCCACACATACCAGGCTTTGTAGAGGGAGTGTGTGCTTGACTGGCCTGTTTGCTGTTCGGATATGTCTTTTATTGATGATGTATAATTAATAATAAGACAAATGACCACAATGCTGTATTGAGTCTTTTATCGAGCAAGAATTGGCAATATTACCACTTGTAAAACTGCAAAAATGTTAACAGTTGTATAAAAACTAGTATGTATATTTACAAAATACAACACTTACTGTCAGCCTGTGAAAACATTTGTACTTTTTCAGCTGAAAAAGAATCAAGAGAAGTAACAAGTTACATTTTAGTGTTTTTATACATTAATTTATTTCCATTGTTTCTATACATTCCATTCATTTTAAAGTGCAAGTTTGTTATGACACTTTGCACTCTATGTTATATTTTATTATTACTTTTTTAGCAGTAAGGCAGAGTACTATTACTTTTAGCTGTTTAAGGTTTGTCTCTTCCTGGCTTTCACTGTTTCTATATCTGTCTATCCTTCTCCTTTCCTGACAGTGGTGGATTCCGAAAGACAGTGTGTCAGTTACTAGTTAATTAATTTAATCAGGCTTTTTGGCACTATGCTGGTCTCTTGGCTCTGCTGCAGTAATTTTATTGATGGTGAGATGCAGACAAAACCACATGTCCACAGCCAGAGAGTTCCTGTCCCGTCAATAAACAACAGCCCCCTCAACACAGCATGTCTTAGCTGAATGCAGCCTAATGCAGTTTTACCAATGATTCCAATTCAGTAGCCGTGCATGGAAAGAATGCATTTAAAACAAAAAATAATTATGTATAAATTATGTGAAGACGTAGTTATATTATGTCTTAATAATTTAGCTATAATCTATTCAGTAGCACCACATAAAAATGAAAGGATTACATCCTTAATTAAATTCGTATTGGTTCATAAAATAATACAGCACGAGGTTTGGTTTACCATTAAAGCTGACAATTCAATATAGTGTATACAGCAGGAAAGGTGTGATTATGTCTTGTGTTTTATAAGATAGCATACATATTTAATCAGCTTGGCCATGGTGACACTCTCTCCACTCCCCCACACACATTTTCTCTAAATTATAACAGAACCTAATGTCAGATATTCATGTGTGTTGCATGAGTGGGTTGGGGACACTGTGCATGTAACTGAGTGTATAAGGCTGCTGTATCCTGGCTGCAGTAATTTTGCTATAAGAGTTATTTTCTAATTATTACACTTTCTAATGTTTTTGTGTAATAATTAGACTTTAATTATTAGAAGATCAAGCTGTGTATGGATAAATGCATAACATTTTATTTTATGCCAGTGTTGCATTTACCATTTTGTAGAATGAAAAGAATTTGCTAGTTGTAAAGTACATGCCAGCACAGGAAACTGGTAGATATTACTATCACGTCATATTAAAAAAGAACCTGGGGTTAATTCCAAGGTTCAGGACCTTACGGTGAGGAGTTAGCTATAACTGCTTACCAAGGTGGTTTCCAGTATGAATCCATGTTGGTTTTGGCTTCTTCCTTAAACAAATGCATGTTTATCAAGGTTATTATTATATATTATTATATAAATTATTATATTATTTTGTAAATGAGGGTAGATCACTTTAAATGGTTGGTCCCTTTGCGGATAACAGTTTTTGTAGAAAGAGAAACTAAATTATTCAACTATTTTTGTGTTCCTAATACACAAACAAATTCAGTCATTTTGAAGCAGGTTTATTATGTAAAGTGTTAAAAAAGTATGTTGTAGGCATCTTTTTCAAAATTACTTTAAATTTAACACATGCATAGTTTGCCTTTAAAAACACTGAAAGTCTGTGTTTGACGATAACACATTTCAGTTTTTAATTGCATTAGAACTTTCTGGAGTTTTTAACAGTATATTTCATGTTTTTTATGGTTATTTAAACTCATTGTTTTTATTTTCATTTCTACTAGTGTAATCCTTTTTTGGATATATTTTAATGTTATAAATCTACATATTAAAATAATATAGGTATTTAGAGACCAGCTGTACTTTTATAGTAAAATGATATTACTGAGCAAAACAGTTCATTTATTAAACGACTGAGTTCTCTTCAGAGCTCTGATTACCTTCTATGGATGAGGGAAAAACAAGACAAGACACACACGATCATGTTATCACAAACGTTATCATGATCAGTTCATGTCCTCGTCCTGCAATAAATCACCAGTTGCAGAAGTAAGCTCTGAGTGATCATGGGAAAACCAAACACTGTGGGAATGGGTGTGAATATGTTACACTTGACAACGTGAATGTAATTGCTCGATGTCAAAAGAGCTTGGGGAAATAGCTTTAAAAAAGGATGTGAAATGTATTTTTCCCTTGATATTTCTTCTCTCTTTGTTCCAGCCACGCTTGTTTTTAGTAAATCAGGGATCAGCACAGAAAGTGGGATAAGATACTAGCATAAGTAGTATGTGGTAATGCCTGTAAGTTGATGCTATGAGGTGAGAAAAATTGTAGGAGGACGTAAGTGCTGCGGAGGAGAGTGAATATGTAGCATAGTCACATGCTATCATGCTGAAAGTAAGCCACAAACTCAACATTATTTCTTTATTAGGCATCTCTGTCAGTTGGTATTCAAATCACCCGAGACTTGCATTTGAGTAATAGTTGACATTTTGAACTAATTAATCAGCCAACATAGTCTAAGGTCTTTTCTCATTAGTGTAAGGGTTAGACGAGGGAAGATATATGCTTCCTGATGATATACTTGTCTTTAATCATGATTTATGCAGATTTCCGAGTGCAAGCAATTTATCAAAGGTTCAGGGAGGACATGTAGGGAATAATGCAGGACAGGGCACATTTCATTACTTACTATTTGATTGATCCTGCTGGAGAGATATGATTGTTATTTCCATGTGATGAAAATTCCTCCTTAGCATAACATAAAAATATTCAAAAATATTCAATCAGAATTGTTTTAAATCTTAATCTTTGTGTATTATTTGAAAATTAAAGTTAGTTTTGGCCATTATGCAGATCTTGTTAAATGTAAACTTGAAGGAGCATTCCTTAACATATGTGACTGTATATTTGTATGATGTCGATTAACATTTCTGCAGCTCCAATGGTTTGTAGAAGCAAAATTGTTGCAGTTACAAATGCTTCAGTGTTTAAATTTGCATTGCAACAATGCAACCAAGCTGAATTGTGGTTTTGTTTTTGTATAGTTTCAATTACTTATTTACGCATACTATTTATGGATTGCTTAAAATCAATTAAATGATTTAAAATGATTAAATGTTTTATGTTTCAATTTTAACACCAAACTGAAATGATGGTAGTTATATTTTGTTATGATGATAATAAAACGAAGTGCTGTGAATACTTTCTGGATGCACTGTAGGTAAGGGGGCCTAGCAAGGAAACAAGGGAAATGGAACATTATGGACTGCAATTGAAGAGAGAAAAATAAATAAAGGGAGGCGTAACCTGTGTTTTAAACACAATTATTCATTCATGGTTGTTCATGTTTCTATTGGCTCACAGTACTCTGTGGTGAGTGAATTTAACCAATCACTCATCTAGCCTTGCTCTGGTCTGACATCTGAAGCCAGTTGGAATACAGAACTGTAAGTTCTGCTTTCGCCACCAATTAGTATATGCATTTAGTTTTGTGTTTGTGTTTGAAGGGAAAGTAAGAAACCATGGCACACACTACATAGTAAAAATCTAGGTCTCTTTCTAGCTTTTCACTTCATTCTCTTTTAAATACTGAAAGTTATTGATTGTTTTAATCTGTTTACCTGCTGCTTAAGTAAAATTAAATCAAGAACCTAACTGAGTTTAGAAATTGAGTTTTCAAAAACAAACTGCTTGTCATCAGGTAACATTTATTGTTGGTGATATATTTTAGAAGATTTTCCCCATTGAGAGGCATTGTCACGACTGGAGGGCTAAGGCGGACAGGGAGAACAGACACACATGCAGAGATGCAAAGAAACAATGATTTATAAGTAATAGTAAGGGACAACACAAACGAAAGGCGACCAGAGCAAACACAATCAATGATAATATAGATCTAAACACAAGAAAGCTAAGCTAAACAAAACAAAGGCAAACCAGACAGGACATATGCAAACTAATCAAGCTAAATAAGCTTTACAAACAAAGTGAACTTACAGACAGAGTTACAAACTTCAAGTAAGACTGACAGAGTAACCAGCAGTATTCCCCAACCCTAGTATCTATGTGCTGCTCCTTAAAAAGAGCAGCTGCAGGTAATTGGGCCTGTGGGGACCAATCAGAAGAGGGATGTTTCCCTGCACTCGCCATGCCTCATATTGCTGACCATACACTAGATGACTTGTAATAGACTGAAGTCGGACACCCTGTCATATCTAAAGACGAGTAACAGACTTTTAGTCACAGCCTAATCACAGGCTATGATTTTGCAAAGACTGGGGATCTTGCAGGTCACTATTTCCAAGACTATTGCAACTTTCATGCTCCTGGTGGAATTTATCAAGGTCAGCATTATTATTGTTAGTGTTAATAAATTGTATGTTGTAGATACTTAATAATACTATTATTAATCTTTTTTTACTATTATTATTTGTATTTTAATATACTACTACTGTGAGCATTATTGCTATTATCTATATTTTGCTATAATCAAACAATTATTACATTACAATTAGTATTAATAATATTATAATTAACAACAATAACAGGGATGGCATGGTGGCTTTGTAAGTAGTACTGTCGCCTCACAGTGAGAAGGTCCTGGGTTCGATCCCCCGGGTGTGGCGATCTAGGTCCTTTCTGTGTGGAGTTTGCATGTTCTCCATGTGTCTGCGTGGGTTTCCTCCGGGGACTCCGGTTTCTTCCTACAGTCCAAAGACATGCTACCAGGTTGATTGAAGACACTGAATTGTCCTGTAGGTACCTGCGATGGACTGGCGCCCCATGAAGAGCTGGGATAGGCTCCAGCACCCCTCCCAGACCCTAATTAGGATAAGCGGTTGAACTGAAGACAATGAACTGAACTAAATAACAACAACAATAACAATAATAATAATAATAATAAATGTATTTGCAGTTATTTGGTGCCGAAAGCTATTTGATAGATATTTAACTTACAGTTTTGGTCTGAGCACTTATATTGAATGCAAGTGGTGCGACAAGATGGATGCACAGATCGGTCTTCTACTGTATAATTAAATCACTGAGCCAACTTGAAAGGCTGCCATAAGGCATATCACATTGACTGTGTATGAACATCTATTCTTATTTTAATAATATTATTACATTTATTATTTTATTTCCTGCAATCATGACCACCACACACTAAACGATCAAGATGACGTGAGCGTTACACAGCTCTACTGCGATTTTACTGTTGCAGATAAATTTGCTAAAGTCGTCTAGTCTATGGTCCGCATTAGAGAGAAGTGGGTGTGGCAGACATACACAAGCACAGGCTGAAAGTGTTACAGGCATGTGGCCTATTTGTGCCTCGCAGCTCCAGCGATCCAGGATTGATCTCTGAAGTTTGATTACTATGTGTAGTTTCGACAGGTCTTTCAGTTTTGTCTTGCCTTTCAAAACATGCCACGAGGTATGACTGACATTGAACGAGAGACTTGCAAGAGTTGGGATCAATTACTGCCTAGTACAGTGCATGTTTCCACCTTATACCAAGTATTTCCTTGGGGGACTTTAGATATACTCCATTTCTGATGATAAAGTGATTAAAATGGATTCATCTTGATTAATTCTGTTTCAGATGTTGGTTGGAATTAGAGTGTGTGTGTATGTGTGTGTGTGCGCGCGCACACATGCTCTGGTCAGTAGTGTCACACTACTTGATGGCCGTCCTCAGATGTGAAAGCTGGGTAGCATGTGGAGGTTTAGCACAGCAGAATTAGTAGCAAAATAGTGGGAAGAGCAGACCCTGCTGGGACAATTACACAGTAATGGGGTCATTTGGAAGGCAATTGCCAGGGGCTAATGTAGTATGTAGAGATGAGGTGAGATCATAGTGAAATTTGGGGCAAGAAAATGTTTTCAACTGAAAACTGAAGTAGAGAAGGATGGGAGTGTATGCTTGTGTGTGCATGCATGTAAATGTTCTGTAAATGTGTATGTGTGTTTTAATATAATTTTTTTTTAATCACCCGTCACCACCAGTTAAACACTCCTGCTCATTTTTTAGACATTAGCTTGACCTTACCCCCACTCTGGCATCAGTGGATGGACATTTTTTAGGCACCCTATTGTCTTTTCCTTATATAATGACACGTCCCATGCTGTCAACAAACAAAACATGGTAATTGAAACATTAAATAGTTAAATGCCAATGGAGTTTAAGTGAGCTCATATAATTTGTAAGTGTTTGTCAGAACATTCGAAGTTAAACGGAGGAAAGCTTGTATAATATCCAAGAGAAGCCTTGAGATGAAGGATTATTATGCTTTCGTACATTAGCTAGTTCATTTGCTTAATTGCTGTGAGTAATTATGTTCTGGAAAAGTGCTTGGGCAGTTTCTGGAGCTGCTTTCTGGGTAATGTTTTATCCTAAACATCCAACACGAAAACACAGTTTTTTAAGTAATTAGTTCTTTAAATGAATTATCAAATGAATTAAAAAATAGAAGATTAGACACAGAGTTAAATTGAACAATGAATGAACAAATGAATGAATGAGTTAATAAATACATTTAGGGGCTGGTGGCGCAGGCCCAGCTTGAAAGACGTGTGTCTTTACAATACATAAATATGGTTAATTATAGAAAAAAAAAGATAAACCTGATAAAACAATGATAAGGCATGTTTTGTCGACTGATGACATGTGGTAAACCACATGTGTGAAATTTCTTGTACAAGTACTAAATGTGGTTTCCTGTCTTGGCTGAGGATCAAGCATATTAATGTCAGCCATATGGGGGAAGAAGATTGGTTAAATGCAGTCATTTTGCATCAAATTACAGAACAACCTAAGAAGTGAGGCACCATATTTATAACCCGACTGCAGTCTGTGTTATTTATGAGACTACTGCAACATAGCTTTGAATAAATGTAGAATTATATACCAGACAAATAAAAAAAATGTAAGATTTTATACCAGACATAAGAGAATGAGACCTAGAACAATGAAAAAAAACCTAAACAATTTATCCTCTTATTTTTTTAAATACGTAAATAAATAATACTAATGAAACAGAGTGGTTACTGAGAATAATTTGGGTCTTTGACACACATGTCTTAATGTACAAAGATGACAACGTGCAAATCTGCCTAAGCTGCGACCATTGTCTTGGTCCAGGCCACTTTGTGTCTGATATTATGGTTTAATTTACAAACCTCTATCTAATTGCATAAATTTTGATGTGTAACACTTATTAGTAGCACTTTATATAAAGGTCAGGGTTCATAAAGTGTTTCATTTCAAATGGCAAGAATAGTTCAAGAAACAGTTGGAAAACACTTCTGAAGTCTAGAATAAAGATGAAAAGTAACAGAGATATATAATTTGTGAATAATATAAAAACAGGAAACTGTTGTTTGTGGCTTATTTTATTGAAAAACAAAAATCTAAATCAGCATAAAGATTTATTGACCTTTTTTAGCCTACTCGTACAGTGTAATAGGGTTGGCACATCACACAGCATTGAATAAAGTGTAGTAGACAAGCAATTGTTTGCATCTTAAATGTTTGCACTATCCATTACCTAATAATCGAAACGTGCTATGAAAAAGTATTTACCTACGTTCTCTTTTAAACATAAAATATGGAAATGTGTACAGTGTTTTCCTTCCCTGTTTTTGTATGTGCTTATAGCTCATAAACTTTGTTTTAATATAAGGACACAGTGACAGACCTTTCCAGTGGATCTAATAAATGATCAACTAATTTACACAAGTGCAACATTCTTTACAAAATAATAACAGAATAAGTTATATAAGACAAGCAGAAGAAAGGGAAATAAATTAATCTTCTCCTTTTGCCTTTCCCCAGTCAGTAATTGAAATGGAAAATCAAATAAATGGTGAGCGTATAATTGTTTTATCAATATTTCTGGCCTGCCCTACAAGGGTCAGTGGTGAATGATCATGATACAGGACTATGATGAGGACAAAATGTGAAATTGAACAGCTAGGAGGTAATAAATCACTTTTGACAAGTAAGAGTGACCAACACACATCCAGAGCATGTCCTTCCACCTTGGACTTGTGTGTAGAATGGAGACTAATGGAGAATATTCATCTCATTATCGTAAATGTAGTTATCAAGTATAACGTATACATTTACAAGAAAAATCAAGGTCAGCTTGAGGTCTTTTTGATATCACGGTCTGACGGTAATATCCTGCTTTTAATGAATGGCACTGAAAAACATTAGCACTGAGGTTGATTAGGGTAGGTATGACAAATTGAAATAAAAAATACTCGCATGAGATTTTTTTTGAGCATTATGTCGGATTATTATGAATAAATAAAGTTAATATAATTCTGAATCCAGTTTTAAATGGCTACTGTACTCCAGGGTTTAGCTTTAATAAGGGTCTTCTCCCCCTTTTTCTTTTTCTCTGACCAAACAAAACTTCAACAGGAAGTAGTCTGTCCTGCTTTTTAGGTATTTGAGCTTAGCCTATTCTTATAACTTGGAAAGCATAGCACAAGTGGTCACCAAGCCTTAGAGGTACATGCCATAGGGGTTTGTTGGCTATGGCAGAAAATAAGGTTCTATTGTTTGTTTATTATGATTTTAACATCACGTTTTTACACTTTTTAATTCATGACAAATACATGGTAGTTATTCATTACACCAGTTACATTAGTTCACAAGGGTATATCAAATACAGTCATGAACATTTTTTCCATTAATCCATGCCAACACAAGGTTCACCACTGTTTTAGGCTTCAAGTGAGATTCTAGCCTGCCTCACATTGTCAGGTTTTTATTCAAGTGGTGTTTAGATTTAACAAGTCTGGCAGTAATCATGTCTGGCTGTGAAGATTAAACCCAATTTAGTAGCTAAAGGGGCAGTTATTTTTTCACAGTGGGCCAGGTGTGACTGAAAAGCTGTTTTCCTTCAAATTTCCTTTCAAATGTCCTTGACTTATATTTGCCTTGGATCAAATGTTTGAGGATCTGAAAAAATGCAAGTGTGACAAAATTCTAAATTAGGAGAAACTTTTTCACAGCACTGTACATTTTGGCATTACAATTTAGATCCAGAGCCATATGTCACCTTTCTTTTTATCTTGGATTATACCACCATTAGTGCTGCTTACGTTGGTTAAAAGAATTGGCAAAGACATTGTGTTTGGGGTGATTGGAAACTGCTTTGCTAGATTTCTCTATATTAGATGCTATGTACAAGGCCCTTCTCAAAGTTTATTGCTTTTGCTATTTTGTTTACCTGTATAAATTGGAGCTTTGTGAAACAGCCAAAATCAACCATTTGGTTCATGTAATATATACCACATATAATTAAATAGCATGATAAAGTAATTGATTTTTATTCATTGTCATCAAATTCATAAAAAGTAATTTATATCATCATGAAAGATCCAGAGTACTCAGTTTTTCAACCTCTGTTTCAGCTGTTTAAATGATATTTAATTATGATCACTATACCTCGATTTAGGGAGTATAGCAAAATGGATCAATTATACCATATTTTTTTTGTCTAACATAGAAATGCGAGCAGGATAATCCACTTTCACACTAGTGATGATGTGTGTGTGGAACATGGTTAAGTATAAATAAATCTACACATCATCTACACATTTTTTCCCATTTTCTATCTACATAGCTCCATGTGTTGTAAATAGGTTGCATTGATAAATCTGTATTACCACATTACTGTACAAATGTCATAATGGCAGTGAAAAGTCATTAATTTACATAATTGTCATTCACTGGTTAGATGTAAATAAGGCTATGTTTTGAACAAAATTGTTTATCTTTAGCTTTAGTTTTTCCAGCTTTTGTTCTTGCACTTGCTCTCACCTCCCACTTCCACCCACTCACGTACTGGCTTGCAGAAAAGCCCGAATTTGACAGTATTAATAGTTGACAAAATTCACCTAAAGCCAGACATCTTTTCTGTCACTTGTTTGGTTTGATGTCAGTGTTGGGGAATATAAATCAATAGTGTCAGGAATAGGTAATTTTTATGGACCAGCCAGGATTTATTATTTCATGTGACTGTCATGGACAAATAGTATATATAGAGCTGTCTATAAAGTAAATGACAGACTGTTGGTTCACTCAAACAGACCTCATCTACTTTGCTCACGACACAAGCAATTTCTCAACAAATGTTTTCAAACAGATCATTACACTAATAATTGACTATCAATTTCAGTGGGTCAAGAATTTAAATAAAATATGTTGACTATGCCTTTAAAAAGCTTTGAAAGCAATAAAATTATAGCATGGCTTTACTTCTAATTTTCAGTTTATTAGAGGCGTCTGTGTCAGTATTTAACACTCACCTTCAATGCTACATGCCTCTTTGCTTCACCTTATGGGAAGATCTAAATCAGATGCACCTTTTGTGGAGAAAATACAAATTAATCAAGTAACAGGTTCGTGAAGAATCTGAAGGTGAAAAGTATTCATAGATAAAAAGCTGAAAAGCTGCTCAGCAAGGAAGAAGCCATGACCGGCATTAAAAAGCAGATTACAGTACTCCACATGAGTGTAATACAATAAATGTGGAACTGTTTTGCCTTGATCATTGTTATGTACTGAAGTGCGTAGGGATACAAGCCAAAAAAAACATCCCAAATATAAAGCACGGAGTGTCGGCACTTTAATAGGTACACCCCTCTACCACAATCTGGTTATCAATCCAAAGATCTCAGCACGGCAACGGCATTAACATGGTTAAAACTTAGTTGTTGTTTATTGTTCTGATGTGAGTGTATAAGGTGCAATAGTTTTGGAATTTCTTAAATATTGTACAATATGACTGACCTGTTCATTAGGCACACGTTAATTCAGCACTTGGCACATTTACTTTTAGCACATTTACTTTGATTGAAGGCGGTACGAACCAGCGTTTCCTCAATACTTTGTTGAAGCACCTTTGACAGCAATTACTGCCTCAAGTCTTTTTGAGTATGATGCTACAGGCTTGACACGGCCTATTTTGGGGCAGTTTTTCCAGAGATCTCTACAGAGACTTTTTCTTTACCATTCCCCAGATCTGTGCCCGATACAATCCTTCTTGGACATTTCTTTCTTGGTTTGTTCTCTTACATATACTGTCAAATATGGGACCTTATATAGACAGGTGTGTGCATTTCCAAATCAGTTTCAATCAGTAATCAATTTGTTACAGATTTTTAATAAATTAACAAAACTTCTGAACAATCTTTTTCACTTTGTAGTTATGGGGTATTTTGTGTTGGTTTTTGAGTGAAAAAATTAATGTAATCCATTTTGGAAAAAGGCTGTAACATAACAAAATGTGGAAAAAGTGAAGCACTGTGAATACTTTCTGG
>JAYDZG010000002.1:16726464-16751126 GCA_034509265.1 Microcambeva bendego
CACCCAAAAATAAACCCACACAGACATGGGGAGAACATACAAAGTCCACACATAAAGGACCTGGACTGCCCCATCTGGGGTTCGAACCCAGGACCTTCCTGCTGTGAGGTGACAGTGCTACCCTTTTAGCCACTGTGCCAACCAAAACACATATGTATTCATCTGTGTCCAATGTGTTGCCACTTTTTTAACTGCAGTTTTGTTTCTTTACCAAATACAATTAAGTTGATCAGTGAAACTCAATAAATGTTCAAGAGAATTAAAAGATCAGAAATTCTTCTCTAAATATTTACAAAATGTCTGAACTTTATGGAACTACGATGTGTAAAAGCTAGCAGCTATGTTTTTTTGTTTTTAGGATTTATGTGAGTTATGATTGTTTTGGTAAGGTAGGCGGACCAGGAGAGTTCTGTTACTGCTTGCTTGAGCATGGATTCAGCTGTCTGAAACATTCATGGATAGTATGGCAGCTTTCAGAAGACATTTACCCCATGATTTGCGATGAGCTTATGTGTGAATAATTAATAGCAATTAATCCTTAATTACAGTAATTAGGCAAGTCACAGGAAATTAAGCTGCAGCTGGAGAGACCTAGTACAGCGGGGGAGGAGGAAATTGGGGGTACGTGGATGAACAAGTCATATTGTGCTGATGCATTTGAGGATGGCGAGGGTGGCTCGGGCATAAGTAACCAGGTAAAGCTGGCAGCCACAGCCATAAAAACAGATCAGCAGTCATAAAGAAGCTTTGTACATGTTTTTTATTTATTCTAGCTTACTACTTACTAAGATTTCCAAGCAGCAGGTATTTTTCACTCCACACCAGCATGGAGAGTCTGAACTCCCCGGTTTGAATCTCAATGTTGCCTGTTTGCTTAGAGCCACCCTAGCCGATAAGATGCAAAAACCAGTGTGTTGTAGTGTCAGTTCCATGCCCTGATAAATAAGAGGGTCACGTCAGAAAGAGCATCCAGCATAAAAACAGTGCCAAATTAATAATGCGGATCATGTTCCGCTGCGGCGACCCCTTAACGGGAGCAGCAGAATGGATTCACTCATTGAAGATTTTCAAATACAGTTTTTGGACAATTGACCCAAATTTTCAGTTCTACTCTCTGATTGATTACATTATGCACATTTAAAGGTAAAAGATCAATATTTTGACCAAGTAAAGGAAGACTTTATGCTAAAAAGAGACATTAAATGTATGTATACTTTTCATTTACTGCTATTAAAATTCAGATGTATTACAACACTTCTGTATAACAGTCTGTGGGGAGGTTTTGCATTTAAGAAGCTGAGCTGCAGTGACTTTTTAAAGCATTTTAAAGACTTTTTTTGCACTATTGGATTTGGTTAAAACCTTACTACAGGTTTATATATATATTCTGGATATGGAAAACAAATATAAACTTTAAAATCATTTTATCATCACATCATTAAAATCAATCGTAAATTAATTAGGATTACATAATCTAATCCTAGGTAAATTTAATATTTTCCACGGATGTCTGCATTTTTCAACAAGACAATGCTGGAACACATGCTGCACACATAAAAGCATAGCTGTGGAATGAGAGGGTACAAGTACTAGACTGCCCTGTCTCAACAGAGGTAGTGTGTAGAATATATAACAAAAATTCACAGGGTGAATATGACAACCTCATACATAAGGTATAACAATCACATACCTGTACGCAGGAGCAATGTGCCAAAATAACATGTGAAACAACAGTAACAACAAAATTACTATCTTTTACTATCTTCTATTTATTCCTAACTTGCATTTTTATTCTGTCCCAACTTCTTATTTGGGATTGTAGTCAATAAAGTGCCAGGTGTAGCCTAGTTTTACAGTGAGGCAGGGAAGCTTTCAAATGTCATGGAAAAGCCCGCAATTGTATATTGCATTTATACAATGTCTTTGAGACTTTCACAGACTGAAAGATTAAGAGACACATCATCACTATACTCTGAGTGTTAACTGTATTAGGCAAATTTTACTATGAATATATGCAAGATAGGAGTATCTTTGTGTTTAAATCCCATGCTCAGAACCAACTCACTTTGCCAATGTAAAAATGGAAAAACGAATGAAAAAACCCATGAAGAAGGTCCTGGGTTTGATTCTAGAGAAGTACGGTTTATGAGTTTGCTTGTGGCTTGGGTTTCCTCCCACAGACATGCAGTGAGGTCAATTGGAGATACAAAATTGCCATGACTGTGTTTGTATGTGTTTGCCCTGTAATGAACTTGGGTTAGGGTTAGGGTTCTCCACTAAGGTTCCTAATGTGTGAGTAAAATAAAATCACAGTGAATGGAGGTCATTATTTTTTTATTATCAGCAATTGTTTCAGCTTCCCCAGAACTACAGTTACTCTAAGCCAACTCAAAGAACCCCCTTAGTGCAAGCCACAGACTTGGCAAAACAATGGTTTATAACAGGACATTGCACATACACAAACGCATAACTCTTATACCAGGGACATTTACTAAACTATTGTTGCAATCAGCATTATTCAGCTTTAGCTTGAACTTCCCCAGCTCATGGTTAGCCTCATATTGCCATCAGGACAGGAATCAAACACCAGAAATTGTTTATTGTTAGTTTTGTTCCACAACCTATTCCCCAGGCAGCACAAACCAGAAAATAAATATAAAGATGGTTTCAAGATGACTAATATCTTTATTTGCATTGTAGTGACTCTTTTGATTTTGTGAATTGACATCAGTTTTGGGATGTAGTAACCAGACTTCTGATACTTCTGTCAAATATCGCACCAATGCACATTTTCTTTGTGGCTTGGACAATTTTGATCAGTGTTCTGTAACTGTCACATGCAATTTTCCATGTTCACTGAAAATAGTACTTCTTGTAACTGCATTGTATCCCACTAGGTTATTTTTCATGTATTCTATCTCATTTTTTCAGAGCTTTACTATTATTGAAAATAAAATATTGTTAACTACTGTTTCATTGAGCTCTGATTCAAAGCACTTGAAAAGGAACTGGTAGCTTTATTCTTCGTATGCACAATAGAATCCATTAACAAGATATTCACTCACAGAAAATGGATTTATGTCTTTATTAGGCTTGATCACACAGAACCTTTGTACTTTTTATACTAAGTACAAACATGCATAATGGCACACTTTTAAAGAACAAAAGCTTTTCTTATTATGCACACATTAGTGTAAAGCTCCATCCATGGACACAGAAGCATCTTATTGCAAGTAAGTTCAACAGTATCGGCACACCTGGATCTATCTATCTATCTCTGTCTGTTATTTTTTTTATAGTAACCAAAAATACTTAACCTTTTATAAGCAAGAATGGGGCAAAATTCAGCATTTTTTCACAAAACTACATGAGCGACTAGCCTAGCCATCTAAAAAACTTTTTTCAATGCATGTCTGCAAGAAATTTAGAGATGACATTTACAATCCCCACACATAATTAAAACATTTAGATGCTAACCCAGAGCTATCTTGGCGCATAAAGGGCAAGCACAAAAAACAGCTATAATTGCCTGTGACATTTGATTAAAAAACACAATGAAATTGATTAGTTAAAACACTGATCATTTGTTTGTTTCACACACGTATGCTGAACCTACTGGGTCTCCCCTCAAACTTTGCATCTTGTAATTGATTTGCATATGCTGGTTGTTTTCACGCGTTTGCTTGTATTAATTATTAGTTTGTGTTTGAGCCTTTTTCAGGGCTGTGCATTTCCTGACCATTGTTGGCATGATTTCAAGGATTTTGTATTCTATCCTCCATGACCCAATATTATGCAAGTGTGTCTAACCTACTCTGCCTCTTAAAGATGTAACAAATTGGCAATACAACATTCCTGACTTTTAATGGAATTATGCCTATTTATCAAATAATTACACTTACTTACCAGGCTACAGGTGACTCCTGTGCAGGCTTATCTTTAAAGTTTCACTTTCACAATCTATTACAGTGGGTGCTTTGGTGTGTGCTTTTGATTGAAAGCCATTTCATGCATTGTTTTAGGCATGGTACACAGCAGCGGTTCCCAAACTTTTTCTGCTGTGCCCCCTTTTGTTGATGAAAATATTTTTAATTGCAATTTTAACGACGCAGGCACAAGGTGTTAAAAACGACTGGGGTGTAAGATAGCAGATTGCAACGTGTCTTTTGCAGGGTGTAAGATGGGGCCCCTGTAGTCCCCTTTATGATTTTTTTGGTCTAAATTCAAAAACACACTAGTACACAACATTTTAAATAAATTTTTACAAGTATTTGTATGATACTGCCTCCAACCTTGCATCATACTGTTTTTTCTCATGCCTTTCATGACTATTATATAGTCCTTCAACAATTAGAAAGATTGCACCCACCAGCCTCCATGACTAGACAGAGGGCACCCTGGAAAACAAAACAGAGCTTTGCTTACATTGGGGAAATACATCAGCTAAACCTGATCACAACAGTGTGTTTAATGTAAAGTGTTTAGTATGTGCACACAGATGTTATTTTAGTTCTGCAACAATAATTTACAATGCAAATGTAATGCAAAGCACATAAACATTCATTAACTATAGCAGAATGCATTTTTTCATTTTACATACTTGAGCTTAAGTAGCTCGTTATATGGTATAGGCAGGAACAGGGCTGACATAATTAATAATTGAAGATCATGCAACTATTGTTTCCCTTCCATATTTAGTAGTAAAAAGGATTTAGGAACCAAAAATGTACTGTTTTATGGTTGCCGACATAAAGCACATACTGCTCATTCCTTATTTTTTATTGGTAATTGTCACATCACTCTTGATTTTCCTGAAGTTAAATTCATGTTTTTACACCACCTCCATTTACTGGAAATTGCAATCTCTAAAAGAAAATGTCCAAATACCACTACAGAATGGGTACTATATAACACTATATGATAAATAATTAAGACAGATATTTTCTATGGTTGGAATTAACACATGTTGTACAGGGATCAGACGTGCACACAACTTCTGCATATTTTGCAAATATTTTCTGCTTCAGTTGTCTGCATTATGCTGATGAATTGTTTTCTTAACGGACATTATATGTGTACAATAAACTGATTGTTAAACCAGGGTCTGTGGTACTGTTATTATGGCTCATGTATTATCATTAACCTGCCTGTTAACTCTGACCGCTGCAGCTGCATGTTGAGGCCGAGCATATCAACCCTAATATGTGTCATGCCACTGTTATTCTGTCCTCAGTCAAGACAAAAGCATTGAGGCAACACACGAGCTTGTGTAATGTTATTTACTGCAATTAAAGTTGCAAATATTAATTAATACAATCAGCTAAGGGAGAACTTTCCAATTCTTTATATTATAACCCTTTCATTATTATTTTTTCAGCACTACATGAAAAAAAGCTTAGCAACTGAAAACATCACATATGAATACTATATATTCATACTTATAGGTTTGGAAAAAAAGCTTTTTGAGGTTTAGGCTAATATAGTGTTCAGTGAAATCTATTTAGTTGTTTCACTGTGATCCTCATATTTGTTATATCAGAGATGTACATGAGGGACAGGCTCTGTGAAAACAGTATCCTGGTTTCTGGGCGTAGTAGCAACTGGAATGAGTCATTTTCAACTGTATTCAGAAGTATTGTACCCTTCTTTAGCACTGTTCCAAGATTCTCACCTGATTACAATCAGGTGAGAATTACACCCTGTGTAATTTTCTTTGATTTTGTATGTGTGCTCTGTAACAGGAGGAATTACACTGTTTAGATGTGTCGTAACTGAACGCTCCGTTGCATCATTATTAATTTTTATTCACTTCTACTCCCACTCATCACCTGTGTTACTTCTAGTCTTTATTTAGAGAACAAAACTGTTTGATTTAACAAGTTTGCCCTTGATCATTTTATTGTATCAGTTCTGAAAAGTTTCATATTTTGGTCAAGCACCATAGAGGCTGTCTAAAAGACATTGTAAAAGACTACGATTTTGTGGTAGTCTCAGTTTCAATTATTATAAAACTCCTCCATGATATTCATGCACTCTAACTTTTCATTCGCCACAGTATTAACTTGTGTACCATATTAAGACCAAATGTTCATGAGAATTTCATTAGTTAGTTTCAAAGACTTTACCTTAGATATGATCACTTTTTTCAAGGGACTAATCAGTGGCAGAATTGGAATCATTTCTTTGACTAAACAATTAACCATTTATATTGTTTTGAACAAATTCCAATAGCTTTGTTCATTATGGTGGACTGGATCTTCAATTCTATTTGCAACAACAATTAAACATGTCTCAATTGAGTTTCAATACCTTTAGCCATGGCTACCAGTAACAACCAGAAGGCATCCTGAATCAGTATTTTTTTCCACAACGTCTTCTAATCAGTGTTTTCAAATATAGGTAGTAACTATATAGGTAGTACTAATATATAATAAAAAGCAAGAGGCTCCCGTCTCTCTTACACTAGTCCCATCCACTCTGTATACACACCAGGAAAGCTAATGAGAGAGAGAGAGCTGCAAAAGCCATGCAGTAAAACTGGGATTGTGTGGGGTTTGAAAGGCAGGCTCTGTATGTTTGTCAGCTTAAGGGCTAAGTAAGTCTAATGACTTGTGTCTCTCATTGGAGCTCTGAAGATTTCCTATTTTAGGATGCACTAGACAAGGCAAGGTTAATATATATATATTTTCCTGCAAAAAGAGTCATTTTAAATGATAGAGATGCTTTTTCCCATTCTCTCTTTGGTTTTTTACCGTGCTTAAGGTAGTGAAAATGTTCCTCTGTATTCAGATTAAAATGATCAACATGTAGAGCACCAGCCCAACATGTAATTTATCTGGACCTAATTATTAGACAGCGATATGTTTCCTCTTTTGCATTGGTAGTTCATTAACATGCTTTTACATTTGCTGGCAATCTTGCAAATTGTGCCCAAATTACTCAAGTGCAGCTTACATCATTCTGTGCTATGAGCAATGAAATTAAAACACCAGATAGACAAGTCGGGGATTAATAAGTTCATTGTTCTCTGTCTTGTGGAGATGAATATGTATCTGCTCTACATAGTTGTAAATGTGTGTGGTGTATAATGACATTAATACTCCAAGGTTGTGTGTGTGTGTGTGTTGCACACGTGTGACCTGATTTTATACACATTTCTGTTGCTTAATTAGGTGGTAGTGGAGGAGGGTGCACCGGCTAGCATAGATTAGTTGCCTTTGGGTATTTTATAAGTGGCTTTCAGTGTCACATTTGCATTATTTGCTTGGGGTATGCATTAAGAAGCACACTACTTTGGTCATAAATGAAGGCCAGCAGCTTAATAAGACAAGAACAAATAACCCAACCTCGTATTAACATGAAATATGAAGACAAAAGAAGTCATAAATTTAGAGAGCAAAATTGGAATTTAAAATCTAACAATGTATCTTGGAGGGCAAAAATGCATATGCATTTTTTTTTTTAATATGTACATATTTTGATTACAAATGAACAAAATGGATTTTGGAAAATATGTAAAATAGCAAGTAGTATCTTAGGGCGCTAAGGTGGCACAGCAGTAAATTACGCTAGCACACTACCACTGGAGTACAGGGTAATACAGGGTCCCCAGCAGTTGTATTTTACTGCATTGCACCTAGCGATTCAAGCAATTCTCTAAAGAGAAACTAATGTGGTGGAAAAACATCAAAAATATTAATATGGTGTTGCAAATTATTGGAACAGATTAAAGAAAATATGTTAAATATGCAGCTCTGTCTCAGAGTGCTGGTATGTACTGGTTAATTATGCTAGCCCAGTATTGCTGCGATCCAAGCTTTTAATTCTCAGAGGTACTATTTGCCATTCCAGTGACACGACTGACTTTATCTGGGAAGAATGGTGTGCACAGTGTCCTGCAATGGATTGGCACCCTGTCCAAGGCATGAGAAATTGAGAATGTTTGTGTTTGTATAATATCATTTTTTTCATTTTAATTTAAAAGACTGCAGAAGGGCAAAAATAGTAACACCAACCACTGTAATAACTAAACTGTGCACATAATTACTTTTAAATATGCTTTCAAAGGACTCAAACTGGGCAAGCACAACAAAATTGGCAAAAAAATGACAATAATTAAAACAAAATATAAATATTAATGAGCTCTGATGTACAACCAACTCTCACTTTAAATAATGTGTTAGCACAACCTCTTTACATTAACATTGTTAACATCACCCCTGGTGTGTTTGAAAATCTAGTGAGCTACCTCGCTCTCTTACCTCTTATAAGTAATCGATTTACAAGTCGGGTTATTCGAACATACTACTTTAGACAGATTACATCCGGTTTCGCTTACCAAGCTAACACAATTAGCATTCCATTAAAACTGATGGAACGAGGTAACACACTAGAATCTATGTCAACTAATGTCATGGGTTAGCAGCTCACAGACTTGTGAGAGGGGGGTTGGTTTGTGGGAATAGCTTCTGTTGTTGTTTGAATTAAAATATAAGCCTTTTTGGTTAATTATGTAGAGAATTAGCTTTTACTGTGTTGTGTTTTGCCAGCTTACTTTTGACAGCAACTCAGGCTAGAATTTAAGGCTGGTAACCTAAAAACAAATTACAGGTAACACTTGAGGTCTCCTATCAGCAAGGGTTGTCAATTCTTAGCTGGTACAGTATCTCACAAAAGTGAGTACACCCCTCCAATTTTTGTAAATAAGTTATGACTTTGATACAATGTAAAGTAGTCAGTGTACAGCTTTTACTCTCAAAATAACTTAACACACAGCAATTAATGTCTAAATCACTTGCAACAAAAGTGAATACATCCCTAAGTGAAAATGGCCAAATTGTGCCAAAAGTGTTAATATTTTGTATGCCCACTGTTATTTTCCAGCATTGCCTTAACTCTCTTGGGCATAAAGTTCAATAGCGCTTCACAGGTTGACACGGAAATTACCTTCCACTCTGGGGGAGCTGGTGGATGTTAGAGACCTTGCTCTCTTCTACTGTCTATTTGTGGATGCCCCACCGATGCTTAACAGTTTAGGTCTGGAGACATGTTTGGCCATTCCAGCACCTTTACACTCAGCTTCTTTAGCAAGGCAGTGGTCATCTTGGAGGTGTGTTTTGGGTCATAATCATGTTGGAATACTGTCCTGAAACCCAGTTTCCAATGCTTCAGTACATGTTGGCATTCATGGTTCCTTCAATGAACTGCAGCTGCTTACAGCCGGCAGCACTCATGCAGCCCCAAACCTTGACACTTTCACCACCATGCTTGACTGTATGCAAGTCACACATGCTTGACACCATCTGAACCAAATATGTGGTCTGATCTTAGTCTCATCAGAACACAGGACATGGTTCAAGTAATCTAGGTCCTTAGTCTGCTTGTCTTCAACAAACAAACCCCTTTAACCTCAGTAGACAAGCTGTCAGCACTCATACATCTACTTTCAAAACACAATGATACACTGATATGATGCTGAGCACAAGCACACAACTTCTTTGGTCGACCATGGTGAAGCCTGTACTGAGTGGAACCTGTCCTGTTAAACAGGTGTATGGTCTTGGCCACCGTGCTGCAGCTCAGTTTCAGGGAGTTGGCAATCTTCTTAAAGCCTAAGCACACTTTGTGTAGAGCAACAATTCTTTTTTTTTTAGATCCTTAGAGAGTTCTTTGCCATGAGGTGTCATTTTGAACTTGTAGTGACTAGTATGAGAGAGTGTGAGAGTGATAACACCAAACATAGTTATACACTGCCACTTCCCATGATATAATAAAATATTTACAAAATTTAAGGGATGTACTCACTTTTCTGATATACTGTTGTTGAGTAAGAAAATAGCTATTGGTCATTATAGTATTTGGTAGACAGTTCTGTAGAGAAAAGCTTTGGTTTGTGATTCATTGGTGGACCGATTACCTGGCATTCTCACCCACTAGCTGGAGTTTATTTTTGTCTCAGCTAAGCAATTGTGCTTTCTTGACTCTCTGATTTTCTTGTGCTTTTCTGCTTAATTATTCTGTCTACTGGGTGGCCGAGAAGATCATACAGAATAGCTTTAGTCCTTGATGCTCTACAGCATTGTATCAAATCCAGCCTCAGGCAGTTGGAATGATATTTTCCCCCTCACACAGCGAGTGTACCATGTTGAATCCTTCTTTTAAACTCACACTGTGATTAAGGTTTGTATTATGTGGCTTCATTTTGTTCTGATCCTGTTCAACCACTGAACTTGGGTCCAGAATTGACTCACCTTACACCTATTTTTTTTGTCCCTGTTACAAATATTGCCTATAAAATGTAAGAATCTTAGCCTTCATTTGGCATTAGCATTTTCATGCAATAGATAATTATATGCAACTTATCAATATAAGCATTAAAATAATAAATAAAAATATAAATAAATAAATAAATACAAAGATGCTAAGTAGTTTCATAGTAGGTCATTAGGTGTGTGTCCCTTTCACTCCCCACAGCTGCCCACTTAATGGCTTAGTGCAGAACACACACACGCAAACACAGACTGTGTGTACACCACTTTACTTTCTTTGTCTCTCTAGACTGTCTGAGCATCACTGCAGACAAATGTCAGCTCCTTAACAGGACTGTGATTAATGTTGTGTGTGCTTCACAAAATGTCTACACAATGTTTGTTTTGGGTTAATTGTCCATGTCCTAAGTTCCTTTCCTTTCTTCCATTTATTGTCAGAAACCTCTTTACTGGTTATAGAAAGTATCTTATTATAGTTAACAGGATTTGTACTATACTACCTTTGGACTATATGGTTTCTTTTCTATGTGTGTTAGAATATGTGAAAGTGCAATGTTTAGTCACGCATCCCTGTCAGCGTCCAGATTAGATTATCCCTGAGCTCACAGAGACAAGATATTGTGTATCTACAGCATTAACCGCAACAGACACCCCCTTCTCGACCTCTATCTCTTAGCACTATCAAAAGTCCCATTCATCTCTAAATCATAGCTTTTCAATTCTAACTCTCCAAATTAAGAGTTATCGCTGGCAATTTGCAAGGTAAGCTTCAATATATTCTCTAGCTAAGACACTCGATTTTTTCTCTCTTGAATTAGATCAGTATTGACCATGGTCTTACTGGCATACAATATAGACCTTCACTGACCATTACACATG
Organism: Microcambeva bendego; assembly: GCA_034509265.1. NCBI lineage: Eukaryota > Metazoa > Chordata > Actinopteri > Siluriformes > Trichomycteridae > Microcambeva > Microcambeva bendego. Next base: position 16,737,612 of record JAYDZG010000002.1, read on the forward strand.
CAGTGCATCCACCAGCACAGTATCACCCTTCCCTCCAAAACATGTTAAGAATAGCAGACTTTAGTGTGTAAAGATTAGGTTCAAAGTTTCAAACCACATGATGAAAACCATTTTGTTGCTTACACCACTGAACTGCGAGCTATTGTTAAAAAGCCATTAATTAACATTTAATGTAGTAAAGGGTTAATGGTTGTGTTGACAGTGACTTTACTATCTTGTTTTTGAGGTCCTGTATACTGTGGGTGTATGACTTACTCAGTGGCAAATCTTTATTTGCACTATCCTTGAAGCTGTGACCATCTTATCATGGCACACTAAATCTACCTTTCTTCTTTCCTCTAACTTTCTCCCTCCTACCCTCCACCTCAGTGAACAGAGAGCTAGTCTGAGAGAGATGCCCTGTCTAGATATTGACAAGAAATAAATTCTCTTTCGATTAGTTAGCTTTGGGAGACCTATGCCAGTCGATGCAGTTAGATGTGCAGAAGTGTTGATTGGCTCTGATCTCCTGCAGAGAAACCCATCGAGAGAGAGAGAGAGAGAGAGAGAATCTCAAGAAGTCCAAGAGAGCAATACTTTTGACGAAAGCAACACAGCTTTTTGCGCATCTATTTTTTTCTCTTTCTGTAAATAATGAAGTCTGCCAAAAAATTTGCAAAACTAAACAAATGTTATCAAGATCGATAAAGATATTAAGACGTTCTAGTAGTACTCTAAAGCACATTTTCAATAATACAAGCCAACAAAAGGTGATGCTCACGAAAAAGAGAAATTGAAAGAATTCAGTTAAAAGTTTGGTTACAACATGAATAAATTTGCTTCAGCCTTAATGAATGCCACAAATGTCATCCAGAGACGTGTTGTGTTTTCCAACCACTGTGAAAACTAAGGTGGAGACAGGATCATTATAAGATTTCCAAAACCAAAACACTCCAGTTGAAACAAAATAGCATTTTTGTTCAGATGCCCCAGCAGTCTCATTAGGAAAATAGCGTCTTATGCCGGGATCACACTATACATTATATTTTTGTCATTCATGACGTTCAGTGCTATAAACCCATGCCATTTCTTGGTCAGGAGACTGGCAACACTACACACATTCGACACAGACCAATCATAGTTCGCGTTCCTTGCATGAGTTCAGAGGTAATCAGAGAAACTGTTAATCATGGCTACAGAAGTGCTGTGTGTGATGCGGGTGGTTTTGTGTTCCATAAAGAAAAACAATAAAAGTTTCTGGGTGTCTCGAAGAGGACATTTTGGACTCTTAATCCTGAACTTGAGAAACTTGGGAACTTTAGGTAATGTGTTAACATGTCAAGAGTGTTACATAAATGTAGCTATCTAGTAGGTAAACTGTATGTTGGTGGATATCTTGCAGAGGAAAAAATGTATATATATATTTATGGCTGGACTCCACAATGCACACCAGCATTAAACAAGAAAACTTCAGATCTAGGAATTTAGGAAGGATTTATAGATGTTTTTCTCATGTAGAAACTATCAATCTTGACCATGTGTTGAGGTATTTGAGGATGAATGCTGTGTCTTTTGTGGCAAAATTTAACCTTGGTGATAATTGGACTTACAATAATCCCAAGCACTTCCAATGTTACCAAAGTTTAGGTAAAAATCAGTCTTAGAATGTCCCTGAATTAACATCATTTTCTGGATTTCAATCCCATGGAAAGTCTTTGGTAGAATTTAAAGTAGGTGTAGGACGAAAGGCATCAACCTTCACAGTACTAAAAGCTTTTGCATGAGTCAACTTGGCAAAGATTCTACTAGAGATTTTTAGAACCATTTACTAAAATCGCTGAATAGAGATTAATAACAGTGCAGATGCACAATTGTCGCGTGAAGTAGATATTTTTATTCAAAGTCAGAATTATGGCAATTTAAATTTTATTTTTAAGGATCAGTAATTATTCGTTTGCTGAGATGCTCCTAATACACAAGCATAACACAAATTTTGCTTTTGCGGAAAATGCTTACCTACATTTACTGGCTTTCTTCTGCAAATCTAAATGAATATGTCGATTTAGTAATTTTATATGGAATTAGTCAGATCTTAGGATAAGCCCAAATCTATTATTATTAGGATTGATTTGGGATTATCTCTTAGTGAAGTTTAGTGTAGCTAAAGGGGGGAGGGGGTGAGGATAGGAAAGAACAAGAGAATGCAGAGCAACTCTGTGTATTGGGGTCATATTGTCCCCCGCGTCACCTTGGCCCTATACGCTGACACTGCACTGTCCGGCATGACCAAATTGTGTTTGGTCAGCCATTAAGCTCATGGTCCCCGGTCAGCCATATAAACATGCACCAACTGATCAGTACCTAGGTGGGATATAGATTCATTCATTGGTGAGGCTGAACACAAAGTTAGTAAAAAAAATAAAGAGGTCTGGGATCAGAACACACCAACATACCATTTACTTGTGTTATTCTAAGTAAATAAATTTAAAGAAGCACTTTTAGTGTATGTTAGGTGGTTAGGAGAGCTTGCTTCTAAGGTTGCTTCTAAAATGGAAAAAAATGTATAAGGGGTCTGCATTACTTAACTATTTCAATATACAAAGTATATAATGCAACTTTATAGTTTATATAATATTATTTTGTAAATGTAGGACATGTATGTTGTTGATTTGCCAGTACAGGTTGACAAGTTTCATCATTGAATGAGTTCTAATTATGATTAGCTAAAAATAGGAGTGGAGAGGTGGAAAAAAGAGTGAAAGTGAGGAAAAAAAAAGCAACGCGCTAAGATAACAAAGGCACAAAGCACCAGCTAGAAACAAAGAGGTATTGTCTGTGGCTTCTATCTCCTTATGTCTCTACCATGATCAAATGCATGTTAAGGTCTTGATTAAAATATTTTATAATAAAGAGCTTTCCTTCTCATCTGGTTCATTATTCTCATACATGAATGGTGTTCATTACACAGATGGGGAGAAAAGAGAGAAAGAATGAGAATCAGGCACTGATGAGGAACTCTGTAATTAATCTTAATGGCTCTTTACTGCTCAAAGGTTCATTATGAATATCAAGCTAACACAATAAGCTATCTTTCTCCGTCATATTGATTATTAATTTACATACATTTAAAACAGTTGGCTCTATACAGAGAGCAAATTTACATCTGTATTTTAACACACTGTGTTAAACTGTGTTAACACACCCAAGCTATTTCTGTTTAGCAATGTTTTGTTGAAGAAAAGTGTCACTGTGCCCCTGAATGTGTCAGTTGGTGTGTCACGTTGTGTTATGGTGTAAATATGAAAAGGCAGGATTGTGTAAAGAGGGAAACGGTTTACTAGTTCTTTCTTATCACTCCCACAGCAATGTCCTCTGTTATCACCTACCTGTTTTATAGCAACATCATCACTGTGCTACTCTTTGCTAGTTTGCTAGTCACAGACCACCCACCAAAATACATTGCATATTATACTTTTCCACTCACATTAAGACTACTTTCAAGCAATTTATTCCTTTTTTATATATTATTTTGACGTTTAGATAAAAATAAAAAAATACATTTTAGTTATTATTCTAATTACATAGCCATATTAAATATAGTATTACAATAATACATAATAATAAAATGTCATTCATTTTTGTTACAAAGAATTTTGATCAATCAGGGAAGAAAAAAAGGACCAGAAGGCCAAGCAAGGAGTTGGCTCAGCAACAGGCTTGGATCAGAATCAGGCAGCATCAAGCTTCATGCCAAGTCAACCCTTTTACAGTCAAAAGAAGCTTGATCAGGAATGATCTTTTTTGGAAAGGCAGTTGCCAAGAAACCACTTTAAGCTCACAAAGATTAAGAACAGTGGTAAAGAGTATAATAGAATGGAAAATCCAAATATGACTGACAATATGTAAAAAGAATAGTTGGAAAATGATATTATAGCCTGTGCTGAAACCTGGTGGAGGGTGTGTGGATTAGGGCTGTGTAGGCAAAAGTCTTAACTGATATGATCATGGATGGTGAAAAGTACTGACAGCTTTTAATTCATCATGCCATTCCTTCTGGAAGGTACCTGATTAGGTTTTGTTTTGCAGCAAAACAATGATTCCAAGCACACTGCTTATACAATTAAATCTAATTTGGAGAGAAATTAATCTGATAAAACCGTTACAGTCAAGGACTAGCCTAGTCCAGACCTAAATATTCTCGAGGCATCACCTGTACAGAGAATGGTGTAAAAGATGGCCTAGAGGATTACAAATACTAGAAAATTGCTTTGAAAAAACAGAACAGTCTACCCATATTTTTTATAGTTTCTTTTTTATTCTTAAAAATATTAAATTATATATAACTACAGATTTTTGTTTATCTTCCCATGCCTGTGGTTTGTTTCCTCCAACACTCTAAAGACTTCAAAACTCTAAAGATTCAGAACTGTCCATGACTACTTGATATAACCTTGTGAACGGAATATCCTGTGAAATGAGTCATTAATGTAACCAAAGTGTAAAACATGATGGTAAATTCCTAAAAAAATAATGGGTATAATAATTACACCAATTAATGTCGATCATTATAGTCGAAGCTAGCCTTATATTTTTTTTTATTGTGTGTGTGTCCAGGTTTAAGTATTCGTGGAGCACAGGAGGAGGACCCCCCTGATCCTCAGCTCATGCGTCTGGACAACATGCTGCTTGCAGAGGGAGTGGCCGGCCCAGAAAAAGGTGGAGGATCAGCCGTGGCGGCTGCAGCTGCAGCTGCCTCTGGCAGCCCAACAGATAACTCCATCGAGCACTCAGATTATCGGGCCAAACTCTCACAGATCAGACAGATTTATCACACTGAACTGGAGAAATATGAACAGGTATTTCCTGATACAATAGATCACACTCTTTTTTTACACAGCAGATTTTGGCTCTTGCCTTTTATTATGACACAGATTCTAACATGGACACCTGAACATAGTCATCAGCAAAACATCAAAGTTGACCAGGGGTGTACAAATTAGAATGTATTGCCGAATGTGGCTACTAGCAATTTTGAAGAATTATTAGTTTTATAGTATTGTATTGATGTTTTGTTGTTCAGTTTCCTATTTGATTTAAAATGCATTGCTTAATGATACGAATAAACTGTACAAATATCCACTGTGTAAATACATACACACACACACTCACTGTAGTTTCTACAACAAGTAAAAAAATTAAGTTACTTTCAAACTCAAGTTTCTTTATTACCATCTAATTATATCCTTCCCAGGCATGTAACGAGTTCACAACCCATGTGATGAACCTGTTAAGGGAGCAGTCACGAACACGACCCATATCCCCCAAAGAAATTGAGCGTATGGTTGGCATCATCCACCGCAAGTTCAGCTCCATTCAGATGCAGCTCAAACAGAGCACCTGCGAAGCTGTCATGATCCTGAGGTCTCGCTTTCTTGATGCCAGGTCTGTTTCTGGGTGTGCAGTTCTTATTTATGTGTCTGATGTATAATAATATTATGTAGTTGGTGGTACATTTTATTCATATATATTTATAACACACATATTTGTATAAATACAGCTCACACATATGACAAATCAAAATGAAGCCAAAGAGCATTTAGAACAAGCTATGAATCAAATCATTGCAAAAACTAAGAGAGCAGTGCTGTTGACTGTTAAAAAGTTAAATCATTCTAATTTTACTCCCCTCTGTCAAAAATCTCACATTCGGAAAGGCATGTGTGTATAGTGACTCAAAGCAGAGTGGTAATGCAACTTTAAAATTATTTAATAGGTTTAAAATGTCCTGATTCCTGATCTTACTCCCGGAGTAAAATCTCAACATTTCTGTACACTTTAATTAATTATTCAGTTATGTGGGGCAAGCTGGACATACTGATTCAAAGAGGAAATGACAATAATTAATCACAAATAATAAAATAATAATCCTTTTATATTACTAGTAATATATTATAATTTACCATTTAAATGAACAATTACTTTCCCCTAATAATATCATGGCAACTGATGTTGCAAATCTTTGTACTATACAATATAAAATGCAGGTTTATCAGTAAAAATTGAAAACTATTATTAAAGGACAACAATCTGAAAAGGACGTTATAACAGCATTTGTCAAACATTAAAAAACAACAATATGATTAATAAAAGGAAAGGCCATCGCAAATGTAAGGTTATAATAGTAATAAAAAAAACTAATTTGAAATTTTACTTTGACTGAGTTTTACAGCTTGGAATTCACGGTTTGGGGTCCCTTCAGAGCCTGAACTCATTAAAACATGCCATATTTGATATATTATATAACTACTTTATAATTTTTTTTCCACCTTCATTGTTGTAGATTGTGTAATTATACATTGTATCTGATAGCTGCCCATTATTAAAAATCCAATTAATTTTTTTTCTAATACCATACCACCTATTTATAACAAATACACATGTATTATATTGTGTCTAACTGATCTCCTTTTCTTATTTTTGAAATCCCATTCTAGACGGAAACGACGGAATTTCAGCAAACAAGCAACGGAAATTCTTAATGAGTACTTCTACTCCCACCTCAGCAACCCTTATCCCAGTGAAGAAGCCAAAGAGGAACTGGCTAAGAAATGTAGCATCACAGTATCCCAGGTAAGATTTAACTCCGCATTGCTGGCTCAAACTGTTAAACTCTAAACCAAACGCTAAGGCAATTTTTTACTTATTATTGTAAATATGTATAGGTAATAGCCAACATTTCCTGGTTACTAAAAGGCATGTATGTATTTATATTTTTTTTAAAAGAAAATATTTAAAACTTAATGTAAACTGTTATATGGTTGGTAACGATTAGTTTAAGAATTATAATTAAGGTAATAATAATACTTACTGAATTTAAATTAAATAAAAAAAAACAACAACAACAACAAAAAAAGTTCCATCAACTAAAATTGTGACAATGTGTAGAGGACATAATACGTAAAAAGCAAAACCACAGAAAAGTTACAGAAATTACCTTCCTGGAGTCACTAAAATTGCAATCAGATGCCACCTCCACACCAATATATTAGTTGGAACGGTTTCCTTTCTCCTGATCACAAATTTAAGTGTCTAGAGTATGACTGGAACAATGTTCTGTTATCAGCTAAATCTAAAAGTTTACTGTTCATTAAGTAGTTATGACATAAAAATACTAAAACAATTAAAAATGTGATTTTTTAACCCTCATTTCTTTTTTGCAGTGTGGCATTAAGCTAATTGACCAAAACTTCTTAAATTTAACTTCTAAATTTCTTAGATTAGAAATCTAAGCAAACTGGCCTGTCTGCTAAACTGGCTTCTGAAGTTTTATAATAACCAGTGTTCTAATAAAAGTGTATACCACATTCCAAAAATGTTATATTACGGCATAGAAAAAAACCACTTGTTGTATTGTTAATTATTATCGGGTGTTGAAAAGAACAGTATTTTTTCATATAGAATGTCAACATCATTTCATTACAACTTATGCAGACACTTTGCTTTAATTATTCTTAAAAATGTCTGGAATTAATGTTTCAATATTTATTTTAAAGCCACACACATACAACACATTGCATTTTCTGGTCAAAACCCAAACCCTGAGGTCTAAGGAACTGTTTGTGTATTCTGGTGATACTGTTATCTTAGATAGGGGTAAGGATATAAATGAAATCTAAGGCTTTTAGTGTTCCTTGGACTATCCATAATTCAAAAGTGAAAAAAGTTTGGCACAGCCTTAAACAATCTAGCCAAGACGAACCATGATTAAGGAGGTAAGAAAGTACAGACTAGTTAGCTTAATAGAGCTGTAAAGAATAGGTGTGATTACTTATTGGTCAGCCATCTCTTTGGTTCTTTATAAAACAGGCATTTTTAGCAGACTGCCAAGATAAAAAGTATTTAGAGTCAACTGTAAATAACAGCCCACATTTCTGCCATTTAGCAAATTCTTTATCTCATTAAAAACTGCCACCACACCTGGCTAATCCAATCCCTATAGCGAAACATGGTGGCTTCATCTTGGGATGGGGAGCTTTTCATTGGCTGGGATAGAAATTTAACCAAATGATCAAATCACAGAAGGAACCTACATAGCATAAGAAAGCTAAGATTTGGGAAACGGATCAATAGTGAGGTGATTTTAAGCCAAGTCTGTAAATGGTATTGAGCCAAGGCCCAGACCTACACCACACAGATCTAAAGGATGGCAGTTTTCTTCTAATCTGTGAAACTGCTATGCAGAATGTGATAAACAAATGAACTGCAGTTGTAGAAAGCTTGTATGTTTTAGCATAACTGTGTGCATGTTTCTGTATGTGTGGCTGTCCGTCAAAGCTAAGAGGCAACCAGCATTGGTGGGTAGATAAAATAGGCATAGCTCTTAAAAAACCTGAAGGCAAGAGTGCTGTTCCACTTCTTTCCCCACAGATGAAAGTATTTTAGAACACAAGCTGCATTTGTAGCTTTTATTATGTCTTATGTTAGCTTATAGGCATGTACTTCTAGAATTCTTTGCAATATGTAAATGTGATTTTTTTTCTGTGGGGAGGGAGGTGGAGGGCATCTGGGGAGTCAGAAACTGTAAAAGCCGTTCTTTTTTGCCTTCAGGGGGTGGGAAGCACCATCACAGTGGCACAGGTATGTCCTGACTTCTCCTGTTGTAGTGTTTTATGTATTACTATTTTTCTTAAAATTATTGATATTTTATGATATTAACCAATATGAAGTAAATCACCACCCCAACAACATACCTGCAAAGATTAACAAACCCCTTTTTATATTATTTTACATGAGGTGGTCTATTGGCATCATAAACTTGAGTTTTCTAATATTTAAGCCAAACGAAATTACTCTTCAGTAATCACTTTAAATAAAATTTTGATTACAACCAAATGTAACTACAGAGCTTTCTTATTCTAAGTGTGAATAAGAACACACTGTGGTGTGTCCCATGTAGTGAGAAAGTGTGGTTGGAGTTGTATTTTAGTGAAATCTATTGCTAGGAAATGTGATCAAGTCAAGTTGCAAAATCAGTATATGAACATATTTAGATACTGTTGATTTATAAAAAGCCCAAATCAGAAAAAAAGTTGGGAGAGTGGGGAAATGAATGCAAGTGCGAATGCAAACAATATGTATCATTTGTATGTTAACTTTTTTTAATCTGAAGAACCCCAAGACATCATGTTTTATGTAGTAAACTTTATTTTATTTGTCAATTTATGAAAACCTTTGTCTTTTTAAACACATTTAAACATTACTGAAATTACATAAATAAATAACTACTAATAAATGGTAAAATTACTTAAAATTACGTAAACAATAGTTTTAAAATGTAATGAACAGAAATGGAAATGTATTGTGATTAAAAAAGTTAGATTCCCCCAACTTTATTATTACCTAAATGTCTAAAATTAGAATCAGGTACACCACATCAACTGCAATGATTAGACCATCATTAGAGGAAATTAGAGTTTTAATTAAAACCTCAGGCTAAGTTTGGTTTGCTTTTGATTGTTGAAGTGAGTATTGTTACCATGGTGAGATCTAAAGAGCTCTCTGAGGCATTAAGTATGAAGGTTGTAGATGCATATGAAATACAAATCAGCCATTTATTGAAGACCATTTTAAACAACAACCAACATGGCCAGTTGAGGTTCAGTCCAAGAGCAAATTGTAAGCTGTGTAAAGCAGTCGCCAAAGAAACCTCCAATATCATTAATTCCCGATGTCATGGTATTTGCATCTATCATCAGAAAGAGACTGCACACATTTTTCATAAATATTAAGTATATACGTTTATAAATATTAAAAGTTCATAACATTCACTTTAATGTATATTTGATTGCAGACATTTTGAACCCATTTTTTTTTACTGGTTAATTCCATTTGTTAATAAACATTCATTCCTCATTTCATATCTGCAACACATACCTGAGGTTTGGAATGCAACGTCAGTGGACAATGTAGGGCTAGCAATGAGGTAAAACTAATCCATGATGTGTTTCCAAACAGTTGATTGTAATGATGGTTTGGTCCAAAAAAGGAAAGGCTTTAGGTCTTTGATGAGCTAAGATGGAGAAAGTGTACGCACAGATGCATGAGAAAATCATTAAAATGCCAATGCTTAGAAAATTTAGAAGGGATTTGCATATTTCTCCCTCTACAGTGCATAATGTCATTAAAACAGTTAAACAGTTAAAACGAATTTCAGTGGCCAACGGCGCAAGCTTAAGATGATCGCCTGTAATGTCCAATCCCTTAGATGGCACTGCATGAAGAACTGTCACTCAACAATAGCTGACATATCCACATGGGCAAGGGATTACTTTGATAAATCTTTGTCTAGCACTGAAATACAGAGTTGCGCAAATAACATTTTAAACCTGAATGTGCAAAAAGTAAACCTTACATTAACCATGTCCAGAAGGAGCATCAACTTCTCTGGATTCTAAGGCATTTAGGATGGACCATCGCAAATTAGGAACCTATACTGTGGTGAGATGAATCATCATTCCAGGTCTTTTTGTAAAACAAAAAGGACACCATATAGTCTGGACATGGATCTTGATACTTGGAAAAGGAACATCCAGCCAGGGTCTGTTGTGGTATGGGTCTGTGCCAGTCTCTTGGCAAAAGTCATTTACACTTCTATAATGGTGGCATTAATGCAATCTCAGAGCAGCATATGCTGCCTTCAAGACAAGGCAAAATCGCATACTGCACACTTTACAAATGCATAGTTGCAGCACAAGAGGGTACGGGTACTGGACTGGCCTGCCTTAAAACCTGAGCTGTCCTCAAGAGAGAATATGGATAATTTTGAAATAAAAATATTATGATGACCCATACTGTCGCACATCTTAAGACAAAATTGGGACAAAATAACACTAAATCGCTTGATACAAATGGTGAAAAGGAAAAGCTAATTAGTAAATGCATTACTGCCTCAACAATTTTGAAATGTTTTGCTGGAATTGATGTTTATTAATAGACTAAATTAAGTAGACAAGACAGAACATTAAATATCTCGGGTTCATACTGTCTGCAATGAAAAAGCACCAAGCTAGTAAATGAAAGAAACTACACAAAGAGCACAAAGCCAGTATATGTTTTTTGTTGTTTTCTTTTCTCAACTTATTAGAGGTACTATGGGATACAACATTTTAAACATGCTGAGGTCTAAAACACTTTTAAGATGTTCAGTAGAAGTTGAGACAGTTCTTTAAATGTGAGAATTTGTTAGTTCCTCTTTTTCCCCAAACAAGACTCCTAAACATGTTACAATTGCACCTGCTTATTGAGTAATGTGACTTGAATAGTATATTAACATTAACTCTAATTTAGTCCCTGTTTTAAATATGTTGCATTCTGAATTGGTTTATATTTACTAAATATATTGAATATCTAAATACCCAAGGTTTGTAATAATGAATGACTCAATAAACAGCAGATTAAAACAAGTAAGTAATAAAACAAAAGAAGTGAAAAGAAAACTTGCATTATATTTATATTCATTTGAAGGTAAAGGTAAAGAGTTGACCCTCTTGGAGCACTTTAAACAACAAAAAAACTGTATTGAATTTATGTTATTTTCCAGGCACAGCAAGGAATGAGCAGTTACATTTATTTGTTAAACACATTTAAAGATACCGTAGATGTCAAAAAAACCTGCAGCTTAGAATTAGATAATTTGAAAAAGTTATTACATATATCAGCTCTAACGTTGCTATTGCATGGCTGGAATTTGTTAAAGAAATTAAACTGGAAATTCAAAGGTAATGATTAAATGGAATTTCATTAAAATAATTAGGTTCTACAATATGACTGTATAGACTGTCAAAGCAAGGGGCCTCTATAATCTATTTGTTTTACCACAAATATTGCAAAGCAAGCCGTCAAATTTAGCTCTTCATGTGACCTACATCTTATTGCTTTCAGTGTTCTGTTTTTATATTGCTGTAATAAATAATGTATGAGAGAAAATTAGGTCTTTAAACAGTAGGTTGAAGTGGTTTGTATCTTACATTTTCTATGTGCAATGGTAGTGTTTATTATTAGATTGGACTTATGTGTACTTTTCAATAGAAAATAGAATACACCCCTTCTTCCCTATACAGCAAAATATAGTTTTGATGTTAAATAATATGTTTTACATACGACATTACAACCCCAAAACAGAAAAAGTTGTGCCAGTATGAAAAAAACAATTACCGGTAATGAAAATTAATTTGGTAAACAATTAGAACTGCAATAAATTCAAAAAAGGTAGTACAGCAAAGCACTTAACACTTTGTAATGTTGCCATTTCTCAGGTCAGGACTGTAAACAAGTCAGTCCAGCACCTGTACTCTTGTCTTCCACACCCATTGTAATGTGTGTAGAATGTGGCCTTGTGTGTCCTTTTTATCTTTGCTCTAGAGCTCATTATACATATGGGATAGTAAAAATATATGGAATAGTAATTTGTACTGAACACTAATTTTTCTTGTGTATGTGTTAACAAGCTGGTGATCCTCTGCCAATATTTGCTCCTCAAAGTATTTTGTGGATACTGCTTTTGTATGAAATGATGATTGCACTGACCTTTTGACTTCACTAGTATAGACATTTTATTATTATTATTATTATTATTATTATTATTATTATCTATTACTAGCCCTAATTTTCCCCATCCCAATTTGAATTGGAATGGGTTGCAAGCCTGAATTTTACTAAAGTACACTACCAGTCAAACGTTTTAGAACACCGCAAATTTTAACGTTTTTTATTGTAAACTTTTCAGTTTGTCTCATTGCCCTCTAAAATAATCACATAGCACAAATAGTCAATTGGAGTTAAAAAAAAGAAGTAATAGATTCTTTTTATAGACCAATGTGTATTCTAAACTGTTGACTCATCAAACCGGACACCTTTGGCAGATATAACAGCTGAACACACTCATGGCAATCTTTCTACCATAGAAATCAAATATTCTTCAGAAAGTTCTTCCCAAATCTGTTCCAGAAGTTCCCATAAATGTGTGGCACATTTATGTTGCTTTGCTTTCACTCTTCAGTCCAGTTCATCCCAAACCAGCTCGATGGGATGTAAGTCTGGAAACTGGGCTATCCACTCCATGTTTTCAAGCTTAGCATCTTGTTCTTTTTTCCTGAGGTAGTTATGGCATAGCTTGGACTTATGTTTTGGGTCATTATCTTGTTGTAGAATGAACCCCTGGCCAACTAGGCACACACATGGTTCTGGAGAATGCTGTGGTAGCCATTTTGGTTCAGGTGTCTCTCACTCTGTAAAAGTCACCAATCCTGGATCCAGCAAAACATCCCCATTTACAGTTTATGTCACACACTGTGGAACCATCCTTTTGCCTACTTGACAGCAAACAAAGATCCTGCATGATGAACCAAATATTCTTATTCTTATTCATCCAGTGACCTTAAATGACCTTGGACTGACCCTTGACCAACCTTGAACCGACTTTAACCCACAGGCATGACCTTAGACCTTCACCCTAACCCAAACCCACCACAAGAATTA
>JAYDZG010000002.1:16804265-16814362 GCA_034509265.1 Microcambeva bendego
ATCTAATCCATCGTTCATAATATAGCCCCCCCCCCCCTAATTTTACTTGTGAGCAAAAGTATTGGAACAGATGAAGTAAATAAGACGTCATATTTAGTTGCAAACAATTTGCTTGCAATTATTGCATCAAGCCTGTGACCCAATGACATCACAACATTTTTCTTTTGTGATGCTTTTCCAGGCTTTCACTGCAGCTTCTTTCAGTTGGTGTTTGTTTTAGGGAGGAAACATGCCCGTCCAAAACCTTCTCCTTCATGCACCTGCAGTGTGTTTTGGTCATTACCTTGCTGCTTAATGAACGATCTCCCAATCAGTTTAGTTGCATCTTTATTTGAATTGACAGACAAAATGTTTCTGTGGACTTTTGAATTCAATTATACTGCTGATGTCATGCGTGACATCATCAATTAAGATTTATGTGCTCATCTGAAGAACCTATGCAAGATCAAGCAATGACATCCACCTCCACTGAATCATGAGCATATCCTTTATTTTTACAAACTTTGGCCTTTCCATCACATTGGATTCATACAGTATTTGGATTCAAACAAGTTCATATTTGACTCATTAGTCCACAAAACTATGTCCCCGAATTTCTGAAGCTTTGTTTCTGAACTTCTTGACTTCTTAATTAGGGGTTAGCATCCTCCGGTGAGAAGTCTTCTGTGAATAGCAGATTGTGATATCATCACTCCGGCCCTCTGAAGGTTGTTGCTGATGTCACTAACAGTTGTTTTAGGGTCTTTTTACAGCACACTCATTTTTTTTTCTTGTACTCTGCTATTATTGTTCTTGATCTACCTGTTGGACATCTGTTACTTTCTTCTTCAGGACATTCCAAATGGTTGAACTGGATATGTCCAATATTTATGCAATACCTCTGATTGTTTTATTCTATTCTCATCTTAACAATAGTTTGTTTTTCCACCAATCTCTCTGGTTTTCACATTGATTTTTCCCTTAAATAGTAATGCAGTCTGCACAGGCAAACCCCAAATCTGAAACTGAGTGTAGATACACACCTGGGTAAAAAAACATGACTGACAGTCACATGTTTCAATATTTTTGCTCACAACCTTAATTGGGTGCGTTAAGACAAAAAGTGCTATCTTCTGAACTGTGTATCAGATTCAAATGTAAATACCTGGAAATAATTGCTGAAATGTTGATCTTTCATCTCGAATGTATTTTTTAAAATTATTTTTCAGACTTAAATGTTTTCAGTTTACAGCAGAAAGAAATGAATCGGTCTCACTGTTCAAATACTTTTGGAGGGAAGTGTCTGCCAAAATACAATAAGTGCTGCAGAAGTAAGACATATTTTGTATACCTAACCCAAATTCCACTAAGAATCAGGGATACACTCCTAAAAATCCCACAAATCCAAAACTTTATTTTATTATTGTTATTATTTACACTTGAATCAAGGTAAATGCACTAACATGTTAAATGACCAAGACAGAAAAGAATGATAAATGCATAATTCAATATGTACTTCTTAGCATCTTAGGTAAACTGAAGGAAAATCTACATATTTATGTTTTTTTCCACTGTGGGATGACTTTAATTCACAAAATATAAGTCTTGTTTGAAAGAAAGCACATGTAGATCTAAAATGAGTGGCTTTATATTTCCAAACTCTGCTGACGCTACACAAATGATGTTTAAACACCCTGTACCTAGGGTTTAATTAAGTCCTTCTAATTGTGTTCCAATCACAGGCCTGGAAGGATGGGTTGGAATTCCTGATGTGCATTTCTGTCAGTCCTAATAGGATAATTGATTGCCAATTTGAACCTGGCCACACACAGCATACACAATAAAGAGCCCTGGCCATGTTCCTTGAGGATTCATTTTCCATCTGAATAAAGATACTCCTTCGATAGGCAGTGAGCCAGTCATCCAGATTAAGGCCTGCTTCTCAAAATAGCCTTGTTACTCTAAATGACCAGCCAGTTACAATGGAAGAAAGCTTTAAATAAGGGACAAATTGTAAACTGTGTTAACTGTAAATTGACTTCTGAAGTATATATTTTTAATGTCCAATGTGTATCACTGTGTTTTGGCTTTACTTTTTGTACAGCATTTGTACAGAAACTATTTAAACAGTTTAGTTTGTTCTCTCACACAGTTGGAGCATGAACAATAATAACAAATAAAAAGCTTTTTGGCTTTGATCTTGAATTTAATTACAAATTGTAAATTATCAATAGCTTGTGTTGTATGTCACCTTTTAATTTATAACGGTACAAACACATGGCCAGTCTGAATTAGTGAATTATAATTTTTTGCATTCATTTATGAAATATGATGGGGAATTATTTAGACATTGAGTGGTTGTTTTTCTTTTCAGGAAGGTGTGATTATTACTCCAATAATTTTAATTTAAATAACTTAAATGAAACTTACCCACACTTTACATGAACATAATTTTAGTGTTGTGTTTCCATCATCAAATGCATAGCCGCATCAGTGGGGTTAGTTCAAATACATAAACCAACATGGCAAGACCTGAGCCCAGTGGTTATAAATGGGCTTTGTCTTTCTGTGATCTTTCTGCGGGTTTAAACATAAAGTGTCCCACTCCTAAGGGAGCACAAGAGAAACAGAGAATGAGTGCTTTTCAAATACCATTTGTACTGAGTGAAGTTCCCTTGGAGTATCCTTGAGACAAGTGGCCAAAGCAGCCCAAAGTGAAGGCCTTATCAGTCACTTGCACAATGGTGGCAACCTATGAATTATATTCAGGTGAGAAAGCAGCTTGTGCAAACCAGTCGAACCTTGGACCTTGTAGGTGACAATAAACACCTCGCTGCTTGCTTTCCTCCATCATTCAAGGTCAAGATAGCAGATCTGGTTCTTAACAATAGCTCACCAGTGGCTACCTAACCCAACAAAAAGAATGAGGTGAAGGTTAAGGATATCTCTCAAGAGTGAGAGAGACAAAGTAAAAGAGAAA
The DNA here is from genome assembly GCA_034509265.1 of Microcambeva bendego. Classification (NCBI taxonomy): domain Eukaryota; kingdom Metazoa; phylum Chordata; class Actinopteri; order Siluriformes; family Trichomycteridae; genus Microcambeva; species Microcambeva bendego. The sequence continues at coordinate 16,807,225 of JAYDZG010000002.1, forward strand.
GCAAGAGAGAGATGGGAGAGAAAGAGATAAAGAATGAGATAAGAAGCGCATTACAGCTGTGCAGTTGTTTTGTGTTGAATAGAAATGAGGAAATAGAAACAGAACCAACACAGTGAAAAAATATGTATAAGCTTTTGGCCAATAATATTACAAAACTATGAAGAAAAATAACAATTTAGGTAACCATAAATGTTAACATTATGTTTGTTTGTAAATATATTGTTTGATTTTACTAAAACCTATGACCATAACAAATGCATGTTAACAATTAATACCAGTGATAATTTAATGATAAGCATGTAAAAAAAAAGCTGTAGGTGACTCTTAAAGATAAATATTACAGTTGTGATTAGAGCCGGAAAGCTCCAAAGACACTTGATCACAGCAGTCTAAACCTGAACTGTTACTCCTTACTTTTAGAACCTGTCGAATATCCTGTGGATCTTTTTAGGTTAAAAATAATCATGCTCTATTTGGGCTTCAGGAGGCTAAATTCACCCTTTTATCACTGGAAAGCCACTACTTGTGTTATTCTGATGAAACCATTATTGTTTTTCTGTGATCGATAAAGAGAAGGTTGTTAGGCATATGCAAAACTAGCTAAATGTGTTTATTTAGGGAGGTAATAAACAACAAATGTGAGCCAGAAGGGAAAAGAAACAAAGTGGGCTTAATATGCACCAAATGTAAAATGAACAGATTAGAAAATTGGAAAGCCATAAAATGATAAAGCATACACAAGTCTATATCCTGGGGGTACTTATATCTTGAGGACAGTGGTTCACGTATAATAATTGTAAATGGAGGCACACTAGCTGCCCCCCATTGTTCCATTGTCATGAGCCTCTGACACTTTCCCTACGTGGTCTCATTAGCCCCATTTCTGTCATTCATTAACATACAACTCTTTTTTCTCTTCGTTTCACATTTTTCTCTTTTACCCCTTTCATGCAAGGTTTTTATCATTTTGTCAGCCATATATTTAGTGAGGTTTCTATACAATTATATTTTAATTATAGACACTATAATTATATGGACAATGGGTATGACTAAGATATATAATAAATATAATGTCTAGTGATATATTACATAAAAACTTTTAATTATTATTTTGCTATACATTAGAATGTTCATTCTTTAATCCCTTATCGTAATCCTACACCCTGGATGGGGTGCAAGCCAATCACAGGTACCTACAGGACAATTCAGTGTCTTCAATCAACCAGGTAGCATGTGTTTGGACTGTGGGAGGAAACCGGAGTATGTGGAGGAAACCCACACGGACATGGGGAGAACATGCAAACTTCGCACAGAAAGGACCTGGACCTCCCCACCTTGGGATTGAACTCAGGACCTTCTTGCTTTGAGGGGACAGTGCTACCCACTAAGCCACCATGCCACCTATGATAGAATATATCAAAGTAAAAAAAATCACTGGGCTAAAATAATTTTAATAATTAAATGTTAATTAAACGTAATTCTAATTTTAAGATAAATAGTAAGTGATTAACACAAAGGTTGTGTGCAGGCTAGCAACTATGATGTTATGTTGATAAAAAAAAGCATGGCATTGGTGGCTGTTTGGGGGAGTAAGTGTAAAAAGGGACTTTATGGCCCTTCTGGTGCTCTGACCACAGGCCATTAGCTCAGAGAGGCAGAGCAGTAGGACCATTAAGGTTGTGACCTGTATGAAACCATCTTATTACTTTAACACTTTATGTCTCCCTTTGAGATCCTTGTATTTAAGTGACTTCTGAAAAAAGGACATCACAGGAGAAGGGTCAGTGACTTGTTTATATGACCAGAGGGATAAAAACAAAAACCTTTGGTGTAGTGGCTCTTGAAAGGTTGCTTTCAAGTGCCAGTGCCCTCTGCGGTTTAAATATAGATTTATACTACAAATGTTTGAATCGGTTATTAACTGTCTTGTGGTGCAGCATTACATCCATACTTGAAAGTCAAATCAAATGTATGTTTATAGGGGTTTTTACAAATCAAAAGTACAACCAAATCAAATCAAAAGTACAACAATACAATACAAGTAACATCAGTATTAGCAAAACTCATAAAAATGTAATCATTATGAATTAACTTTTATTTGAGTTTGTTGGTAGAAAAAAAATCTGTTGTTCACTGTAGATATATCAGATTTTGAATCATATTGTGAATAGATATACCAGATAATCAATGGATTAACAGGCTTTCCTGTTCCTCTCAAATATAATGATCTGAGCTCATTCTTCCTGTAATGTGTGTATGTTTAATTGATAGCTGTCACCTGAATGGCAGGTGAATTTTGCTTTGCTCATTGTAAGTGTGCAGGGTAGATGATATAAGGGTAGAGCTTTGGGCTATCAACCAGAGATTTACGGTTCAGATCCAGTCTCTGATATGCAGCCACTGTTGGGCCCTTGAGCAAGACCCTGTCGGCTCCAGAAACATCATACAAGTACTGACCTTGCACTCTAAACCCAGCTTTCCAACAAGCTGGAATATGCTGGGATATGGGATATTCGTTATTTTGTAATATGTGTAATGAAAAATTATATTATTTGCTAATGTGAATTCATCCACAGCAAGTATTTCCAGACATTCCAAAACGTGTCATTTCATTATAGGAAAAACAACCAATGAATCTCTAATCCCTCATGAACGATGATCGAAGCACAGTTAATCGATTGCGGGGTTCAGGCAGTGGCAACGCCAATCATTACAGCAAATTCTGAAAGAAGATGAGATTTATGCCCCAATATGGTCTGTCTGTGGTGTAGTGTAGTGCTTTGTGTGTAGTTAGTGTTTGAGTGTGTAAATCTGTCCTGTCGTCCGTCTTGGTTCATTGTATATTGAACCGATTTTAAATAAATAATTTGTTATTTACAAGCCTCAGCACTGTCAAGTTACCACTGTGTGGCCCCTGAGCCATAAATGTAAGTCACTTTTGATAAAAGCATCTGCTAAATGCTGAAATTGTATATAAGGTTTATTTAACCCATAACATGAAAGTAATGTTAATAATATAATGTTATATGTTATAATATTTCACTTTTAGTCAAATTAGTTGATGCACAAATGAATACACTCCACAACAAAAACTACTACATCTATGATTTTTAAGAATAGCATCAGGTCTTCAAGGGATGTAGAGCCTGGATGCTGGAGGGAGAGAAATACTCAATTTGTCTCTTCAGAATTTTTGTAGGTGTTCAATTGGCATCAGATCCTATAAATTGTTGCAACATGGTCTAAATATTTTTTTTATTTTTAGAAAATTCATTCATTTTGCGTGTCCAAATACACAAATCTTATTTGAAATTAAACTGACAAATATGTTGAGTTTTACTCATTTATGCTGAGCACTGTATTTACAGTACATATACAGTATATTTCAGTGAGGATTTTTATAAGACTTCAAGGGAGCTCAGCTTCCCTTAAAATGTCAAAAAATAAATGGTTAAATATGTATGTTGTATTAACATTTCAATGAGTATAAATGCATTAGAACAAATTTATCTTTAAGATGACTTTGTTCAGAATCTACTTATCACAAATCGACTGACTTAGCATCAATACGTTTGGCTGTCGAAGCTGAGTTTCTATTCACTTTAACGGGACTGCATGGAACATTTATTTTCGTTGCTTTGAAACTCACTGGTCATTGGATAAATGCCACAATGAGCGTCTCTGGGGGTGAATGTAGCTGTGGGTGGGTCTGAATGCAGAGCTTCTGCAAGATGATTGGAGGATCAGTCGATTGTCTGAAGCTTGTTTTGATTGACAGCTTTTTTGAGATCTACACCATCACTTAATCACTGGGAGCTTCAGTCCCATTGCGGATTTTTGCGAGTGACTATTTGCTTGGTAAAATTACTTGACAATTTCATGATTTACCACCATATTGGACAAATTATCCCTCATAGCCCTGGGTCTGAATTTAATAGGGAAAATTATATAACATTCAGTCTTGTGTTTCATGTACACAATACTTAGTGGCTGTGTGAATATTGTTGGGCTAGGCTTATATGTACAACTATGCTCAATCTGGATAACAGTGGAAATTAACATTGTGCTTATGATTTGTATTTTATTATGGTAACATGTAATGTGTAACACCTTACTAGTGGTAGTTGAAAACCACTCTTTATAGCAAAAAAAGACCTGGGTTCAATTTCCAGGAGTCCGGATACTTTCTATGAGGAGTTTGCATGTTCATACAATGTCTAGGGGGGTTTCTACCAGGAGCATCGGTTTCTTCCTGCAGTCCAACATTGTGCAAGTGAGGTGAATTGGAGATACAAAACTGCCCATGATTGTGTTTGACATTAAACTTGAACGGGTAAAAAACTACCTGTTCTGTCAGTAGTGTAACTGAGAATGTAAAATGTTTAAAATTTGAAAATCCTTAAAAAATGATATTCACATATGTTGAGGGATATCAAAAAAGAATATTGTATGTTTTATTATTTTACAGATATTGACTTTATGTTTATACTCCAGTAGGACTTTTTTACACCCTCCGCAAGGTGTGTCGCAATACACATTGCTATCTTACACCCTGTGAACAGTTTATTTTCCCACTTTGTGTCTGCATCGTTAAAATAGATACAGTGCTTAAGCTGATGGGTGAATATATTAACGCCAATGGGTGTGGTAGTCTCAAAATGAGATGTGTTCAGGTAAATTACTGACATATTCTTATCTTGGTAATGAAAAACCAAAGTGGGGCGCTACCAAAAAAAACCAAAAACAAGACAACAGTCAACAGTGTAAAAGTCAGACATTTATTGCTACTTTGGCAGTCAGTTGTCAACACAGGCGTGTGCCTAACACATGCTCCTCTGCTTGTTACGCACACAAGGATACACAGCAGTGCACAAACCCATAGCAAGTGCCCGTTAAATCAACAATAAACAGAATTCAAAATAAAACAACTTTATTTTACATCATTCTGTTAGGGGACAATGTTGTAAGCACGATATCCGGTGTAATCAGCCAGTGTGTGAAATGGCTTTCAGTCGAAAGTGTACCAAAGCACATACTGTCCTAGATCATGAAAGTGAAACTTTAAAGATCAGCGTGTTAAGTAAATGAAAAGATTTGATAAATAGTCCAAGTGTTTATATAAGGGGCATTAAAAGTCAGGAAGGGTTTACTGGTGCACAATAATATTGTATCTGGACATTTTAAGGCACTGACTTGAGTTATTTGATCACTACATTTGTCTCATTTGTCCGTCACTGAAGTGCTCGTGCAACTTCACAGAGTAAATGAGCAGCTCAGTTTCCTCCACTGAGAAGCGTTGGACAAGTTCAAGTAGCTTCACTGCCAAAATAGCAAATCCACCAAAGTCAGACTGCACCGGGCCCCCGAAGGGATGGTCAAGAGACACACTGATTGGTTTATTGCATGTAATGCCCAAAACACACCCACAAATAATTTTGTGTCGTGCAAGAAATACTTTTTCCATCGTTAAGATAGCAAAGACACGCTTGGTCACTAATTCTATTCAATGAATGTTCACTTATGGTTATCAGTGAAGGGTTCTGGAGTTGCAGATGTTACAGTACATTTAGATTAACAGTGAACTATTAATATTGGTTAAACATGGTTTATATATTAAGATACACTATTCTGAGGTTTCATTTTGTTGTATAGCAAAAATGTGATTTATGTATGGAGAGTTAATAGTAAGTATATCATGTGTTTACAGTGATAACTATGTTTTATTAAATTTAGGTGATACCCATGGATTTTACTATGGAGTAAATTTTAGGTTGATTGTGCTTGTTTTTATAATGAAAAAGTCTCCAAACATTAAGGCCCTTATCTGTTGAAAGTGCTCCACTGGAAACAAAGTAAGCAAATTATCAAAGAAACTGAATAAGGACCAGGGGGCCCGTGCCTGTAAATGATAATTAGCTGAAACATTTTTTTCTGATGAAGATTGATTAGTCACATCAGCTAAAAGCAATTAAAACAAATTAGCTAAATAAGTTGTTTTTACAGTGAGGCCTATGTCTTTGTCAGAGATTGTGGGTAAAACACTGTGATTAAACACTCATTTAGAGTAGTCCAGGTTTCAATTAGATAAGGGGTACTAGTAATAATCAATTAAGGTTTTAGATGACAGTTGATCTAATATTTACAAGTCCTAACTAATATGACTGTAGTGTTAGTTTCTATCTGAATTTAGGATCTACTGGTGTCTTGGAACTCTGGTCACAGATATTCTTAACAAAGATTATCCAAAGTGGATAATCACATTCTGGGAAAGCTTTTGATGTCAGTGTCAAAACGTTTAATGATCCTAATAATAGTTACTCTCACAATCAGGAGGAAGTCATGATGATGCTCTGTGTCATTGGGTTTCGTAGGTACTATTAAAATGTACACCTGCCCTTAGCCATGCGTAAAGTCCTCATCAATAGACATGACTGCACTGCAATTCTAGTAATAACCGAATAATTAAATATTAAATAATGTATTACAACATCAAATCTAAGGACATTACACTCAACAAGCACTCGGTTTCCTATTTCAACATGTCATTCAGAGAAACTTCAAAGAGATAAATTTGTTAAATGAGTCAAACTGAATTGTTAATAAAAAAATCTAAAATACGTAAATGACAAAGGCATCATACACATTAAGCAAACTGTGGCAGTGATAAAATTTTTTTTTATTTATTATTGATTATTTCACTATTAAATAGCTTAGCGTTTGTAATGGTCACTTGTTGAAATGTCTGATCACACAGAACTTTCAGAAAGCTGAGAGTGATGGCTGGCTGGTTAGTTATTTTCATCTACCAGGACACACTCTCCTGAAGTTCTACAACATTTTAGAGCAGCTTTGAAATGGGAGTCTAACAGAGGACACTGCATTTGCAACACATGTCATTTGCTGCCAAGCACTTTTCTTTTTCGGGCCAGAAATACTACTGTGAACACTAGAAAATAAAGTGTCAATTTGAATGAACTTAATTCAATAAAACATTTTGTTCAGCATCAGAATAGCAAAAAAGATCAGCAACATTTTGGGAGCTATCTGCTGTTGTTTTTGTCTCCGGGCTTCCTAATATGGTGGTCATTTGTCATTCATCGGTGCGGAGTATGGTAATAATATGCTAATTGTAAATTAA
>JAYDZG010000002.1:16902342-16920166 GCA_034509265.1 Microcambeva bendego
TGCAGGTACCTACAGGACAATTCAGTGTCTCCAATTAACCTGGTAGCATGTCTTTGAACTGTGGGAGGAAACTAGGAGTTAACCCATATGGACACGGGGAGAACATGCAAACGCCGTACAGAAAGGACCCAGATCGCCCCACCCGGGTATCAAACCCAGTGCCTTCTTGCTGTGAGGCGACACTGCTACCCACCAAGCCACCATGCCGCCCACAGCATATGTCACCTTTAAATTGTGAAACTATTCAAATGTAACAATATATACCAAAAAGATAATCAGCAATACATAAAAGTTCATAGGAAATTAATGTAAGTCGTTTTTGACCCATGCACTTAAGATAGGGTTTTACCATCAAAGGGTTAAAACAACTGCACACATGTCCAGGTCAAGCTTTCCTAGCAAGTTCCCACCAAGAGCAGACAAGATACATAAAGAAGTCAATATCATCAAGGGACCACAATTTATGTCAAGGTACATGCATCTACCATCAGAAAGAGAATTTACAAGTTTGATACTATGGACAGATGAATCCAGAGGTTAATTATTTGGGTACAATAACAGGCAACAAACCAAAGCATTATACTTCTCTCATTTGTTCTTGCTCTACCTTTTCCCCTTGCTCTTACTTTGTTGTTCATTATTTCTAACTGTTTCCTTGATATTGCCTTTGTTTTCTATCTAGCTTTAGTCAGCACATAGAGTTTCTCTCAGCATTTGGTAGATTGTTCAGTTGTACTTGTTTTGAGCACCATTGTTTTTCTGGTGAGATACTATCACAAATAAAACTGGTATACCTTCCCTCTTGAAATTTTTATTTTAAACAAATATGGTGGAATTCAAGACTGCAACCATGTAGGTAACATGGCCAAACACTTTTCCTCCTTCCCCCACAGATTGTGTCTAAAATTGGATCACTGTCGGTCAAACCATCACCCACATGATCTTCAAGAAACAAGAGGACCGCTGACTTTGTTTTATTGCTTCAATTTCAAGCTCCAATGCCTGCCTCACGATTGTAGGTGTTTTTCACATTGGACAGGAAGCAGCATGGACACTTTGACTGGCCTACAACTACAAGAACCAATTTAGAGATTTTAGTTTAATTTTAATCTGTGTTGTGAAACATCTCCACCTTATGTAATTTGAGCCATAGCACTTCTGCTAGTCAAAGCCTTTGTGTCCTTTGGATTTGTTAAGCCTTTGCTGCCCAGCAATTTGTGAGAGGTTTGAGTCTTATCCCTGTAAAACTAATTTCCCATTGCAAGGTAGAACTTACCATAGAAGCCTGTACCAGAGATTCTCAGTTAAAATACAATATTGTACCTCAATGTCTTCATGCCTGCCCACTGCATTTAATACAGGCACTTTGAGATACTACTATAAACTCAACAATGCATACTGTATTCTTACCATAGTATACCAAATGCTAATGTTGAGAAAGACACATTCTTACACATTTTGGGTGGGTTGGTGGTTGAAATTTTCTATAAATACAGGTTGTACAGGCTTACATTGTATTGAGTGTTTCTCTCCTTTAAATTGCATTCAAATATCTACAGCTAATTAATGAAACCATAGCCATCTTGACAGTCCATTGGTCCCAGCCATCTCTTTTCCCCCAATGCTCAGATACAGCATCTATTAAGCCTGTTGTCAGGATGAGCCCAACACTGTACTGAATAGCATAATTAATGAGAAATGGCAGCAAGGCATTGGTGGAATGGTTTTAGGAGATGATAAATGGGCTGATAGCTGGGCCAGCAGCTGTCAACAAGGCCACTCCAGCTGTCACCCCTCTTGTCTTGGCCCTGACATGAATTATTACTTACAAAGTGTTGCTTAAAATCCCCTGCTACAGCAATAATTGGAAACAAAATGCAAACATAAAATATTAAGTAGTTTTAACTGGATACTGTTATGGTTTGTGTTCAGTATGTCTGAGATTAGGGCCTAAATCTCAACTTTTAGACATTTTTATCCATAGAATATACAGGTAACAGTTCAAGATGTGACCACATTACTCACAGGGCTTTGACTTGGCAGGCTTTGCTCTCTGTTGCATCTATTTGCACATTTTTCAGATTCCTCTCAGCTCTATCACGGCAATTTAGCATGCCCACAGAACCGCTAATTAAGAGGGGATTTGGTGTAATTGTGCCTTCTGCTGCAGTCTATCCGGCACACGCAATTTAGCGGCAGCTCACTTGCCAGCTCTGCAGTTTGTTCTTACTCTGGAGGCCTAGCCCATTTATTTAGAAAGTGTTCTTAGGCGTCAGTGCTGCAACAACACACAGCTGTAACCTAATTATATTACATTTAAGGACAATGGTGTTCTTTACATTTCTAAGCTTTTGCTGATTTCTTTAGATATAAACAGAAAAAAAATCCACTATTGTAGCACCGTTATATTATTAACATTGTAGACTCTTAGTCATATTTGAGTAATAATGGAAATTTTCCATTTTCCAGTTAACCTCATAAATTGCTGCTTTTAAACTGAATGTTTAGCAGGTGGGGTATGATAGCTGAGAATTGCAAAACAAATTTACATTTTAGAAAACAATATTACAAAAGCAGAAACAAATTTACAAGAGATGTAACACTTTTACAAATTCCAAACCACATTTACAAACAGTTTTATTGACAACCATCAGCAACCAGCACTTCGTGTGCAATGTCTCTACACTTTCCGTCTGACTGGCCATGGTAAATGTATTTCAGCTTTTGTAATTATGTTTTCAAAATTGTAATTTTTTCCCTTCCCAGCCACCAGATGGGAGTAAATAATTTTTCTTCATGTAAATACCACTGTTAATACAAAATGGCAGCCAATCACTGATAATTCTCACCACATTACATCAATATGATTGTAGCACTTTTTAAAAACGTGGTTGCATAGTGGTTCCCCTTTCCAGGACTAATCCATGAAAAACATTAATATTTCTGTTGCAATGTTTTAATTAAATGTTAAAATATGGTCATTTCTGTCCTCATTTGTTTCTTGCAGGACTCGGGGATGTATGTACATACTGTCTTTGCAAATGTTAGTCATTCCCTGGCTTAATGTCTGTTTCCGTGGCCATGTTTCTAATTATCTTTTTCCTTTTTTTAGAATTCAGACTTTGTCATACCATTCTATACCCAAGAAGGATCTGGGTTGTTGGTACTTCCTTATGAATCGTAAATAACCACATTAGCAGTAGATTACGTTGGGAAAACTTTGTCAGGCATTACATTATTGAGTTACATTCCAAAAGGCCAAGTAAAACTATACTTTGCGAAAAAGAAGCCTAATGTTAACTATACATATATGGAAGCAGCATTGTGATATCTGGGCTGTAAGGCATCTAAGGTGTACTATGCACAAAGTGTTCTAAGTATGGAAATGTAAAGATATCAGACTTAAAACCAAAGTATCACTAGTAAACTTGCTGGTAATCCCAAATGTTATAACAAATAAGAATAACAAAGATCCAAATATCGTACTTTTGACATTGCTCGGCAAAGTTAATTAATTAACAAGCCCTAAAATGCCATTGTAGAACTGAACTAGCTATCTTGTCTTTCAGCTGGTGGGATAATTCTGAAAAGTACTGGAACACCCATTAAAAAAAACCAAAATATATTTTGCCACAAGACCGCGATCAAATGTAACACAGCTGGGGTTAAATTTAAATGAACTGTGACCACTGTGACCCAAAACAAAGAAAAAACTGTGGTAATACAGACAATGAATGAATGAGTGAATGCATATTTAACATTCAGGCCTCCATTATGGGTCAAGTTGTCTGAGATGTAAATTGCATTTGTCTCTGATTTTTCCCTGTGACCCCTTCTGCCAGGGCTCAGTGGGTGCTTTTGGCTCTTCCTTTGCTTAGGAAGACTAATGGAGCAGGGAACAATGCTGGCACTCAATGCACTAGTAAACATTCTTAATTCTTTTACAAAACATTACAATAAAACAATAATTATTATTTTGTATAATGCAATGTATTTAATCTTTCATATTCAATTTAGATTTTATCAGATTTTTACTTATTTGAACATGCAAAAGGGAAAAGAAAAGAGAATAAAAGAAGAGAGAAGTGATGAGGATGTTGGCAGAGTCATTAAAAGTAAGTTAAAAATAGCAGTAAGCCATCATCTGTTTTCAGAGTATGGGTCAGGAACACTGACACCTCCAAAACTCCTCCTGTCAGGGCAGAGGGCCATTAGTATTCACTCTCATTAGGCAATTTGACTAATGACCAGTCTGAGCTATGGTAGTAGGGGCACAGGCAGACCCCCATGTTCAGGCACCACCCCAGCCTTCTATTGGAATGGCACAGATGGTGAGGCCAGGTGACAAAATAAACAACAATATATCTCAGAGGTGTCTCTGAGCAGCATACACAATTTCTTATAGAGGACATGAAAGAGTAAAAAGCTACTTTTTCAAGGAGGATCCCATTGAGAGGACCCTTTTCCCAAAAAAAGCAACAAATGAAGAAATTAATTTTATTTTCATATTTTTTTACCCACCAGCTTGTCCTCTTGCCCTTTCTACATGACATTCATTTACAATACATCAACTACTACTTCAGGTAGTAGCTTCATTTTTATCAGCTTGGTGGAAAGAATGATGATTATGGAAGCCCGGAATTCTCACTGCACCGATGAAGCAATCATAAGCAATAATATTCAAAGGCTGAGTATTTTCTTAATGCCCAATTTTATGAAGCAGCTTGTATTGCAATGTGAGTTAACCCTTGCTTTTCACTTACTGCTTTTCTGATTATTATTTTTATTTTATTTTTGTTTGTTTCATTGCCCAGCTGAGTCCTCGTCCATTATCTCTAAGCCTATGTGTATACACTGTGTGTGTGTGTGTGTGTGTGTGTGTGTGTGTGTCTTTATTTATGAGCACCAAACTCCTGAGTGACAGTGTTTCCAATAGGAGGAGTGTGAAAGACAGGAACTACAGCACTGGAGGGGAACCCTCCTGTGCCGGGAACAATCATTCATCTTTAGCCGTGGGATGTGGGCATGACTATGTCTGCATTTTTCATCACACCTGACAATGTCATTAATAAGTCAACAATCCATGTTTAAACTTAACCCAAAACACATCTGTACTTTAACTTTACCATATCTTTTCTACTTCTTTGGTCAACCAGTTAATTTGGAGAATTTCAGACTGCATGTGTTGAGTACATGTGGGAGAAACGTTCTACTAATAGACAGTCCAAATGTTTGCCACCTTGAAACCTAAGCTCGCCGCTTAGAGAAGCACAGCACCCCCCACCTACATTAAAAGACAGGGTGTGTGTCCAGGTGCACATGCTACAACAGTCCATGTCTTACCCAATGACCTGGTGTCCAATAAGGGACTTTAAAGCATCAGCAAGTACTTACTTGATATTTGATATGATCATTCTTCATCCAAGAGGCTTAATTTGCCCTTCATCTTAGCTATACACAAGTACGTATTAAAATTTGCAATATTTTTAAATTGTAAGGGATTTTTTTAAACATTTTTCATTAATGTACCATTTACGTGCCACACATTTATTGGTGAATGTGCACTCTGAGGAGGTCTTAGCAAGCCTCCTGTTAGCAACTGATTAGTCAAGATGTCCAATATGTTAAAATGTAAAGCAGCTAAAACACAACTCAAAAGCACAGGATAGCACAGGGTTTGTACAAAATGTTTTATACACTGATGGTGGGAAATTGTTTTGTACTAGTAGTAATCTGCTGTTAAATCACTCCAGCAACCATTAAGGGACACCTGAAACTCATCTCAGCAAAAAACAGGCTGCCAAAAACCAGACTAACAATGAAGCCAAGAACCAGAAGATAATTACATCAGTGTTTAAGAGAACAACCAAAAGTGCAGAGAAACATAATTTTTCAATTGTAGAACTCAAACATTAGCAGAGGGGGTTATATCCAACTGAACCTCCAATTCAACTCACATGCATGTTTTTGGAATGGACATTTTAAACAGAAGCACAGGTGAATTAACCCTCTTTGAGTCCACAAAGTTAAACGCCAGTGCCCATCAGTTGTTTTTGTCCATATTTCAGAACAGTATTGCCTGTATGAAAATGAATTGAATGAGAACACCCCACAAAGTGAGTTTCATCAACCTGCAGCTGAATTCCGGATGGCAGTGCAGATTTTTGATCCTGCTTACTTGACAGTTGATGTATATGCACTGAGCAATGTCATAACTGGTTTTGACAAAAACTGTAGGTTAGAGTTAACAGTCTGCAAACATAAAGGCCGACACAGCATTGTTAGCAGCATTGCAGTGTTAGTTTTTTTTGGAACTAAATACCGTTTACGTTGGAACTACTGTATCTTGCAAAACAAGCATGGTGCTGCCTGTCAGTCTCAAACAATTCTTTGGATACAGAGAAGGTTGTGTCAAAACAAGTTTTCCATCTTTGAGACAAAGAATGAAGACAAAGAATACTGTTTCAAAGGGGTTTGCAATGTTTTCTCTATGCTCTCTACAAAGATTTAGAATAAATTAAAGTGAATAAATAAAGCATAATTTAACAATTTGGAAACTCTTGATAAAAGTAAAAAAATAAAGAAAACTTTTTAAGTGTCCCAGGTGGAATTTAATTTACATCCGATGAATGTAAGTGCTGAGGAAAGACTGCATTGGCATTAATGGTGACTAAAAAAGCCACCCACCAGTGAACAGGCAAAAAAACCATTGCCAGCACTCTAAATCCAAAATTAATTAGAAAATTAATTGATGTTCAAACAATGCATTGCTTTTCTGTTTATCTTATCCTCATTGGAACATTTGTGTCCAGCAAAAAGTTCCACAAAGTAACCAAGATGAATGTAGTACTGCTGGGGCAATAATTGAAATATGCCGTTTAGTAAGACATAAGGCCACTATGGATATAGAGTGATTGTCTATGGGAGCTTTTAAGTGCCAAGTGTCTTTTAAGTTCATTAGTCATGTGATTTTAGACATGTTATGGAGATACACAATAGCACACATTGACACCATACTAATTTACTTCAACAACAAACAACAATACTCCCCAACCACAGAAAACAGTAAGACTACTGCATTATTACAACACCGCACAAAGGCATGGAATCCCATGCCAGAAACTGTTCTATGCCCTGTTCATGCCATAGAATAGAACATTGACAAACGCTTTGCATGGCCTCCCCCAAAGCAAATACCAGCCAGATGTCCTAAAGGCTTGAAATTCATGCCATGTGATCTGCGAGGCACAGGACACACTCTCACTATATAAAAGAACTAAATTTCTGGCACCATAATGGAAAGGGAGGTGTCTTGTACATTTTGTGTCCAAGCCAATGCTCCCCACACTTCCTGCCGGGAGGCTTGTGCTACTGCCCATACCTGAGTGACAGGAGATTGCTTCTCCAAATGAATGCCTCTCAATTTTTTTGCCACACTGCCCTTCACGTTCAAAAAGTATATTTGCTATGTGCTGTCAATTTTTGCACTGCTGAAGTATAGTGATCGAGGCCCTCGGTTTACATGTTGGGTATCTGGGTACTTCATTAGGAAGCTGAAAATCATAGTAAGTTTGAGTTTGGGACATCATCTTTAGAGCAATGGATGGGCTGAATTAATGAATTAATCAAAAAATCTGTATCAGAGCCAGACAGAATCCTTCTCAAGGCAGAGTATACCCAGAAGTACATTAGATATTCCTTGACTCAGCTAACATCCTTTCAGTTTATCCCGGGGTATCAGTCTCCTCTGTTACCCAGAGACCCAACCCTCACAGCAGCCAGCACTGAAAATCATTGGTCCTGAATGAGCTGAGCAAATTTGGGCACAGACACATCAGTTTTTTTTTGTCTTTCTGTTGATCACATTTGTGCCTTTTTGTCACCTGCCATTTTAAGGTATGTGTTTTTAAGGTTTGTGTTTGCAGACCAGTTATCAGGGATTACACAAATTACACAAAAGCATTTAGTAACATTGTCATGTTTGAATAACAACAAGGCAAAATTGTGATCATGGTAAAACAATGGCAGTGATCAATTATTATTTTCTTGATTTATTCATTCTCATTGTTCTTAACTTTGCCTGATTGTGTCTGTATGTGTGTGTGAGAGAGAGAGAGAGAGAATCCTTTCAGCTGCTCCTTTTGGGGATCACCACAGTGGATCATATCCTTCTTGATGCAACCCTTTATTAATCTGGTACTACAATGGACTTGTTTTTGCATCCTAGTGGCTAGGATAGCGCCCAGCTGACCAATGTTGCCCATCCGACCAGTGACGATGCCGAGTTTCAAACCGGTTTCTCACCATTGGTGTACTAGCTGAAAATACTGCTGCTCTACCTGCTCTAATACGTTATATATTTGAATAGCTATAATGAATCTATTTATAGTTATGTCCTTTTAAAAATAAAAATAAGGAATAAAAATTTAACGGATCAACATATCCTCCAACATTTGAGTCCCATCTCTTTTCTCCATGTCCCCCATTTTTTTCTGTTAATTACTCTTCATTATTCTAGATTCTGTTTTGTCAGGGGGGAAAAATTGGCACTAAAACGAAAATGTCTTGCAGCCCCCTCAGAGAAGCAGGGAAGAGAAAGACAAAACATTTCCTGAATATGAATTTGCATAAAAATAAGCCTAAATGTTGAGCTCAGAAAGAAGGGATAGTAAAAAAGAGAAAGAGGTGGACAGACAAGAGTTGCCATGAGTACAGTGGTATAATTAGCATTCTACCAAACAAATGAGCTTCAGCAGAGCTATAATTAAGCAGGCCTGTAATTAAGTGTATGCCCTTTATCATAATGATCATGGTTAAAGCGCCTTTGAAGGGTGCCAGTTGGTTATTAAGAGTGTAACCCTCGCCGCACAACACCTCTTTCAGAATAAGGGTGTCATGACTGTCAGGCTAAAGAGTGGCCCTTTGTTTATCAAATACACTGAAGTCCAAATTAACACAGGGTGATGCAGCAGCACAATAGCTCCTACTGACTGCTAAAAAAAGTTAAACCCCAAAAAAGAAAAAGAATAAATTATCCACCCAAATTCCAGTGATATTGATTTGTTTTAAGTATGTTATGTTAGTACCAATACAAGATTATGACATCAGTAGAATGTTCATTACTTGGACACCAGGAATTTATCAATTGGGACAAATTGATAAATATTTATGAAAATATAAATAAATAAAAATGAGAATATTAGAACACATATCGTAGTTATTTGTATTATTTTAAATATTAATATACTGTAGTGACATACAGTATATGGTGTTAAAGGGTCAGATTTGACCCATATACATTTAATTCAGGGAATATTCAAGAAAATATAACTTTAAGAAGAAGTAAGACAGTGGGTAGAGCTTTTGGCTATTAACCGTAAGACTTTATGCAGCCACTGTTGGGTCCTTGAGCAAGACCCTTAACACTGTCTGCTCCAGGGGCCCTGTACACTGGCTGACACTGCACTCTGTTCCCAGCTTCCAAACAAGCTGGGATAAACAATGAACGAATTTCATTTAGTACATCTGTAAATAGGATTTCTTATCCTTTCCTTCTGATAAGGTAAGAGATATGACATAGATGCAATAATGTATTAACAGCAATAATTTACCTAAACTTCCTTAATTTAATGAAAGGATGCTAAATCTTTATTAGTACCCAAGGGAAATATACTATATAATATTATAACAGGTCCACCTGGGCCCATGTTTAACCTTATCTACTATGCCAGTTATGCCCAGCAGAGGAGGCACAGATACTTCTGATATAGCTTGTGATAAAAGCAGGTGATCGTAATCATGTCCCAACTTTTTCTGAAATATGCTGCAGGTCTGAACAAAATATATAACTTGAGTTGAAATGATCTACAATAACATTTAAAGTCAAATTAAATGTAGGAAAATTATACATTTTTATTATTTAATTCTCATTGTTGATTGACTTTATTTTACAAAATGACCCAGTGTGTAGGTGTAGGTCTCAGGGCACTGTGGAAGAATGACTTTCCATAGAGCGGGATGACTGCCAACTCATTTAAATTTACTTACCAACTGTAGAATGACCTTTAGAAAGAATGAACTGGCAGGTGGAGTAAACTGTATAAAAAGAACAACTTTGGATCATACAAAGCTAGAAAATAGCCCTTAATTTATAAGAAGCAAAGAGTCAGAATTCGGTTTGCAAAATACCATATGAATTGGACTATAGATGACTATAGATGTGTTCAGCTCTACCTCAGCCTGAAAATACTAGTTTATTGACAAGATCAACTTACAAAGCTTACAGGGAATTTTACATGCATTTTTGAATGAAATTCACTTTATACCATATATGTCAACTGTTACAAAATGTGAGAAGATGAAGAAAACTAAAATGTCGGTTCAAAACAGCTCTTTGTAAGTCTCTGTGATAACTTAATCATATTAAAGAGCTATCAAGACTAGACAAGCTATTCCAGGTTTAGGAAAAGTTGCCATCCAAAATGCAATGCAAATGTCCATTTCATTTGAATTTGTCTCCTTGGTGGTGCTTTGAAAAGGTCAAGGGCAAACGATTAAAGTTTAATCACCATTACAAATGGTAAATCCTGGTGTAGAGATAGTAAATGTGTGCATTACACGACACTAAAGGTATCAAGATACATGCCACTGTGCCACTAGGAAACAATGCCACAAGGTCAATCAAGGTGGTGGAATGAAGAACTGATAGAGCATGGCAAGATACTAGTGTTCTAGTTTTAAACATTGCTTGAACACAGCTGAGATTCAAGCATAATAGACCACTGTGCCAGTTCAGAAGAAAATAATGACATTTAAAAAAAAAAGAAAGTACAAGTACCCAGGTGGACCTTCATAGTTCTTGAAGGTAAAATAGAAACATGCCATACAATTGTTCTTACCTGATATTCATGTACAGGTTGATAAATAAACTGGGACAAAGAAAAAAAAACCTAATTGGTTAAATATATTTAAAAGATCAAATTTAGCAAACAAACATTTAACAATGATTTAAACATTTCTTAAAATGTTCCACTTCCTTATTTCATTAGAAGTAAAACAAATTTATAATTGGTGCAGCAGTTGCTTGTCTGTCATCACAAATAGTCAAGTTCAAATATCATTGATCCTACTGTCCTGGTCCAAGTCTAAGCTGATTAAATCTAAGCGAGACCTGAAAGGATATTAGGAATCACATCTTCGGCAGAATAAAAGACCGAGCCAATTTGTTGTCAGGGTGAGGCCTCAGGTGATGGAAGAGTGATGTAGAAATACAAATCTAACTTTGGATGTTCGTGCTCTCTTCATGCGCCATTAGTAAGTGAAAAAGTTTCATTCACATAATCAGAGGGGACATGTGCCAATCGCTCGGCCACCAGAAATATGATATATTCGGCAGATAAATTGCATGTGGAATTTAAGTGGCTACTCAAGGGAGGAGGGGGTTAGGAAAAACAAATTAAGTGTGGTCAAAGCAACCTCAGTTAGAAATGAAGAGCTGTGTGAGAAAAATGTGAGACAAAATGTGCCGGCAGTCTAAATTG
Organism: Microcambeva bendego; assembly: GCA_034509265.1. Taxonomy (NCBI): domain Eukaryota; kingdom Metazoa; phylum Chordata; class Actinopteri; order Siluriformes; family Trichomycteridae; genus Microcambeva; species Microcambeva bendego. The sequence continues at coordinate 16,913,883 of JAYDZG010000002.1, forward strand.
TTAGCTAATGAAGGGCCACCAACCACTGTGCTATAAAGGATTTTGTAGAATTAACTGTACACAAGCATAAGGTTCAGTGGGCTCCAAAACAGTGGGAGGAAACCGGAGCTCCAGAAGAAAACCCACATCGACACAGGGAGACCATGCAGAGAAAGGATCCAGACCCTACCACCTGTGGATCAAACTCAGAACCTTCTTGCTTTGAGGCGACAGCATATTTCCAGATATATAGAGCTGTGATTACGTGTTGATGTCTATGTTTCTTTGTTCATGTCTTGCATTTAAATCCACATCCATTCCACTCATACTAATTAATGAGCTGTCTTTAAATAGAGCTGCCAGTACTAGAAGGACCTATAAACAGTGTTTGCTGGATGTGAGATTTTGGCCAAAGATAGATTTTTTTTACCTCCAGCACTGTGTACCCTACATACTGTACCCTGTAATATAGCATAAATATTGTCATAATGTGTTCTAAAAAATACTTTGGTTTTTTCGAGCTCCCACAAATTTATCAGTATTGTGTTTACTACTTTTAAGGTATTTGGGTAGTTACTTTTAAATGAAAAAATAATGGATCTAGAATTGAAAGAATAACTCTTCTGTTCCTTCCATGATTTACTAATTTAGGCCCTTTTGATTGTGTGACTTATTTAATTGTAAAATGTATTAGAGAATACACTAAATTAAATAATTATATTTATTATAAAAAAATATAATAATTAGCCCTTAACGTTAATGTATATGTGTTTGGCATATTTCTTAATTTAATATACCTTTTTACATATTTATAATCTCACTATATCTAAATCTGTATTAAAATGTATGAATAAGATTTTCAGTAGTGTTTCATATGGTTGTACTGTCAGAACTTTTGTTCTGTTTTAAGGTTGGTGGATGTGCCATCACTATAATGGTGGTCTTTTGTTCTTCTCCTGTGCAGATCTTGATTAGAAGCACAGACTGTGGGGGTGGGTATGCTGGGGAGAAAAAGACTAGAGGATTCATTAATTACAGCCTAACGGCAGCTCGGCTGATGAAAGAGAGCAGAGATACTGTAACGGCACAGGGTTTAGTGAAGTGGGTGACAGTGCAAGATTAATGGTAAAGTGAAGTCTGTCAGCAATGAAGTTACAACGCTTGCCCCGATAATTAGGGAGCGCACAAGTGCATCCTTGCCTGTTGTGCATAAGCTGCATCATCTCCCCAGGGATGTTGTTCTTTTGCCTTGCTTCCATGCTGTCAAAGGCTGAGGAAAAGAATGCATGTACATACTATCATTTCATTGGCATGATCAATGGTTACTTACTGCTTTAATGTGCACTTTCAATATATTTATAATATAATCTGAAAAATACAAATAAAAAACTGTCAATCTGAGTTATTTACTTTCTATCACAATGCCCCATGCACCAGGTTTATCCACTGCTAGCTTCATGTACAGCATCACTTTATTAAATAAGTTATGGCTGTATTTATTTAAAAACGCAGTGATGATGTGGGTCCACCACAACCGCAAACAGTGGCTTAGTAAGAAAAGCAAGCATGTGCTATTAAGCATTTGCAAAACTAAAATTAAACTCACTTAAAAAGTTATAACATGCCTCATTAAATAAAATACATTTTAAAATTCTAGTAATCTTTTCTTGTATCCTATAGTTCAGTTAGCATATGCTGTTATATATATATATATGTAATATTCATAGTCTAATTTACTACTGAAGGGAAAGCTTTAGTTTTAGCGAATGTGTGTTAGTATAGCCAGGGGCTCACAAAACATTTTTGGTCTTGTTCACAAAGGAGCACCTTAAGACATTGCTTAGTACTCACCTTTTACAACACAAATATCCAAGAAGCGCCCCTCATACCCTCCGGCCTGCTCTCCTCACTTTCTTACTTTCTTTTAATCATGGTGGATGATGGATTGTTCAAAATCATGACGCTTCTCTTTAAAATAGTACAATAATATTACAATAATAATAAATTTCATGTCAGATTTATTTATTTTTATGACATGATCTCAGATTATTTTAAACCCAGACTGAAAAACCACTGTCGACCAGCAGGAGGCGACAGATGAAGGGATAAAATATGAGGAAACCTTGCGCTTTGTTAGTACGCAAACGCACTTCTCGTAATGAATGCAGCTCAACATTAATTTTGACCACGCAAGCGCACCTGCGCACCGCTTGTGTGCATCCCTGGGTATTATTTGTGAATATTATTAAAGATAATTAAAGATGGACGGATTTTATAATAGAGCTATGTATATGTGGACTGAATCAAAGATTTTTAACTGATTAACAGTCATCCAAATAGTAGTAGTAGTAGTAGTAATAATAATAATAATAATAATAATAATAATACCACTGAAAAAAATATAATATAACTACTAATAATCCACCCACTACTTCTACTAGTAATGCTACTACTATAACCTTAATTAAAATTATATTAAGGCTCAGGTGTATTATTATTATTATTATTATTATTACTATTCATATTATTATTATTATTATTATTATTATTATTATTATTATTATTATTATTATTATTATTAGCTATGTATTATGGTGGTTGGAGGTTTGGCAAGCCCCACAAAGAAATGGCTACACTTTGCCTAACGACCCTAACCACTGCAGTGAAAAGACTTGACAGGGTGTTGACTTGATATCACTAGCTTTATTTATTATTTTGTTTACTTATTGTCTCGGGTTAATTTTAGAAAGATTCCAACTATAGGAGTACAACCTAACTGTAGGTTGATTTTTAAACGTTTGCGCAGACATGATTCATAATAATGACTTATTTCATTTAAAAAGTAGTGAGGATGCTATTTGGATGTTGCGTTTAACGGTCCCCAGAGAACCAAAGTGCGTCAAGTTTCTTAATTGTAGTTCGTGTGTGTTGTCAGGTAATAAAAAGAGTTAGAAAAAAGAGCATCAGCAAGAGGGTGAAATTTTAATGGAGAAGAAATTAATGAAGACAACATGTCGTATTTTCACCTGCACTGAGCAGGAACGGGAAATGAAAGTCAGCTCATCTTAGAGGCTGCTGTCCATGTTCAGCATGTCACTATACTGTCACAGAGCTGTGTAAAAATGGCATACAGTGATACGTGTTCTCTCACACAACACTCCCCTCCATCCATCATTCTCTCTCTCTCTCTCTCTCTCTCTCTCACTCACTCATTTTTTTTGTTTATTTGTGTCTGGTGCCACGCATGACGTTTTTTATAACCATGCACTGTATGACACGTGACATGTTCGGGATATTTGCAGGTTCTTTTTGGGTAGAGGTGTGGCGCGCGTGCGTGCGTGAGTGCGCGTGTGTGTGTGCTCGCACTATCCTATAATGCTTCGGCATCACCTAGTGTCCTAAGGATGAACTACACCCTTTAGTTATTCTTGTTCAACACGTATATTTCCACTTCTTGTACATTTAACATATTCTCCACTGACATTTATTTTTTTATGATATTTGACTGTATGCAAATCTATAAATATTTAATAAATCAGCTGATAAAAGACAGTAAAAAAGCTGATTTGGAAAGTATCCATACCCTTGTCTTATTTTGCGCGTTTATTGTTTTTCTGGGAGATCCACTGATGTTCGATTGGGATCCTTCTTGGCCACTAAAAGACATGCAGATACATGACCTAAAGCCACTCCAGCGTTGTTTTGAAAGGTGTTTTGAAAGGTGAACTTGAAGCTGACTTTGTGTCCCTACTTTGGCAGTTTTTCTCCCCCATTGTAATATAAATGACTAACTGTAGCCAACCTTAAATTCCTTAGCGGGAACGCCACCTTGTTAACTGTCTATGGGTCATGCTCACTTGAAACAAGGATATTTTTACATGTATTATTTATTTATTTATTTATTTATTTAAATAATGTGGGATTTGTTTTAAAATGTCAAGTTCATTTTTTACACACTTAGAAAAATGTGCAGCATTGTTTTGCACAGTTTGTACCTACCTAAATATTGTAGCTCCTTAAAGATTTCTAGGGGGGTTGACAAATTTTTGAATAGACAGATCTATACTTGGGTTGTCACATACTTTTGGATAGACAGATGTACACTGAAGGTAGAAATATACTATTGGATAAACAGTTCAACACTGAGAGTACACAGAGCCTCCTCAGGCCTATAATTCAAGCAATGCCCTTGTGTGATCGCGATGCCATGGCCTTTGCGGAAGTGAGCAGATTAACCCTTGACATTGTGGTACTGAATTCTGAGCTTGTTTAGGCAGTAAAAGATGAGCTGTGCACCCCTACCTTGCTCTGCTACATCTGGCGATCCAAGCAGCTGATGAAGCAAAGCTCGTTGTTGCTTCCATTTTAAAGTGATTGTCATTTGCATTTGGTTTTGTTTGTTATAGTGAAATCTTTTTGACTAAGCTCGATTTTATCTGTTATGAAAGAATATACTATGCACCTGTTTTGTGGTGTTATTATTATTATTATTTTTAAAATTTTGTTGGTATTGCTTACTGTAAGAAAAAAGGGCGGTACCTATTCAGTGACTTTACACTTTTATTGGAGGCCAGATTTCCTGTTGCTGGGCCATGTTCTATTTACTTATTTTCTTTTCTTAAAGCAGGTCTATTTTGGCCCCTAGCTGGGTGTTAAATAGTTAATTTTAACACAACCATTAATCTTCTACTTTTCAGTTTCCACTTTCAATGGATAATTTAAATTTATTTTTTTTGGTACTTGTTTGATATGTATGTGTGGTAAGGTGGCAAAGGTGGTAAGGTGGTGGTAAAGGTGGTAAGGTGTGTGTGTGTGTTGGTTTCGGAATATTTTTTACTCAGCATTTTATTCTAAATCTATAGGTTTTGTTTGATTAAAAGAGAGATTCGTTTTATCTCGGATTATATCTTTTCTGATATAAATAGCAGGCATTTAATCATCCGAGGTTCTTTGTTCAATACACCAGTATTATTGGTTAATATAATGTATATGCACCCAACTTGATGACCAGTCTGTAAGATGTATTTGTTTAACTTAAAAGCCGTATTTTTCCTGAGTTTTTAAATTTAAATCAATGGTATGTACTGGTGCAACCGTCCCTGCACAGTTTAATATATAGAATTTAAAACAGGGGGATTGGGTCTTTTTCTGTGGGAATTTTTCTTGCCATGTCACACTCACAACCTCTGAAAGAAGATGCAGAATCTACAAGGTACCCACAGCAGACCTGACCAGGAAAATGACCCAGTGGGGGACGAGGAGAAAAAAAGAACCCTGATGAGCAGAACCTTGATAAACAGAACCGGAAGAAGAAGAGCCAGAATGAGATGAAGGGATGGAAGGTACATTTTGAAGGAGCTTTATGAGCTGTTTGGTGTTTAATCCATCGTGGTTCTGAATCAGGTTTAATTTGTCCAGCAGATCCACTAGAGACGTCCATATTCATCACCCATATCACCCATCACTCAGCCTGAAGAGCCTGTGGAGAAGGATGGTGGATTATGGTGGAATTATAATGCTGGAGTGTTCCTCTAACCCAGTGGTTCCCAAAGTGGGGGGCACGCACCCTAAAGGGAACATGGAGCTATTGCAGGGGGCGCAGCAAAGCAAATGAACTAGTGAGAGGAATGATGGCTTTTTTAGGGGAGCCAGATCTTTTGGCTTTGCTCCTGTTTGAGACAAAAACAAGGCTTTTTGTTCTTTTTTACAGGCAGTTAAAAAGGCGCTAATTAATAATATACGGAACAGATGTGGCAACTATGCAAAACCTTTCAGTGCAATAAACAAACTGGTTGCTTTGTGTTATGTTTCAGAAAAATCATCTCTTGTGCTTGTGTATGTTTCTAATTCAAATAATAGAATCATGAATAATCAGTTTTAACATAATTAAACAAGTTTATTTCTCAATTATTTCTCAATCCGGTTGGACCTGGAAGTTAATATACCGCATCATCTTAGATGTGTTCTTCAGCGCTATGGCTTCCTTTAGAACCTCCTCGCGCCACAATCATTGTTTATCAGAATCATCTAGAGAACCCGGAGGAGATTTAAAGAAGAATCATTGTGTGACACGACGTGCTCCAGAAACTCCTTCATCAAAATTCAAATAAAGTTTATCAAAAAACAAACAGCTGGATTCAGCTCTGGTTATTATTAATGGTTGAAATATCTGGAGGAACCAAACGGTGGTTCTGATGTAGTTCTCTCAGCGATGTTTTAGTCTCACCATTCTGTATGAAGCTTTGATGTGTAGAGGGGCTTAATGATATTCTGAGAGATCAAAGTTTGTGTGCTGATGTGAAGCT
>JAYDZG010000002.1:16945133-16961023 GCA_034509265.1 Microcambeva bendego
TCTATTATTCAATTATTTATTTAAACTTATTTTTTAAATAAATACGTAATTATTATTATTATTATTATTATTATTATTATTATTATTATTATTATTATTTTAATAACTCAAAAATATTCAACAATAGTTACTCTTCAATTGGCACTACATGGCACCAATTTGTGTTAGTGTAGTTTGAGTGAACTTGTGAGGTTCGGAAGCAATTTTGCTAAAAGTGTAAAGTTGTGAATGTGGTTCCCTGGTGTGCTGATGGGTATATTTTAATGCTGAGGGAGTGTCCTCCTGCCATGTGTTGTTTTTTAATTATCCCTGCTTGGCACGAGGGATGCACCATTTGCGCTGACAAGAGTGGATTTAGGAGGTGTATTTGTTGGATCACCACTGCTCTGGATCCTCCCAAATCACCAGGACCCAGTGTGTTAAACAAAACATTTTACCCACAATTCCTTTACAGCTTGGTGATATGTAAAGACAATTTGAGTATTTTTCAATGCATGCTGTTAGAGAATATGTTCTTAAATATATGAGATGCTTTAATAACAGTGCCTTTACCAGCAGTAATGTTAAACAAAGGTTTATAATGGAAATATAAGGTTGTTGGTGTAGCTTGCTTTAGCTCAATGCTCTGGTGCTATTGGTTAAGGCAGGACAAAAATATTAGTTTCTCTTTTCACGTCAACCCAGATTCTCCTAGCTCCTTCAAAACCATGCAGTCATCTTGTAGCATCCGAGGGATGTCTGACTGATTTGGCCTGAATAAGATTTTATATTTTATGGGGATGGAGGGTAGCGCTAGATATATTTGGAAATTTAGCAGCTATAACCACCCCATGTATTACAGAACTACTGTTTGCTTGAGTGTTTATGGAATGTAAATATTACTATTATATTATTATGTATTAGTTTGCTTATAAGTATTGGTGACGTAGATAAAGTGTAAATTCTTTTAATTACATGTACAAGCACGCTGGTGTTATTTAGTTTCTAAATAAGTTATTTCTAAAAGTATTCTAGTGGATTGTTAAAATATTATGTTTTGCTTATAATTTAACACTGACTGGCATGCTAGAGTTTGGTAAAACAATTATTCTCAAATCTTATTTCGTCATGTCCTCAAATGACTGGAAACACGATCACCTTCCAAAAGTTTTTTTTTCTTTTTTTTCATAAGGTTCTGTAAAATGTACAGGGTATCTGGCAAGTGAGGCCCAGCATTCCAGCTCTAGCTGAGGTTTTGGTTGGTGCAGTGCTAATGGTGTCGTCTGCTCCCAGCCTTTTCACAGGGATACTAGAAAGAACTTACACATGGGTGCCAAGTGGTGCCAAGGCTATGTAAACTGGCCCGGGCTCACTCTAGCACCCAACTCAGACATTTTGCCAGCATGCACAGGTGCCGCTCATCGGGATATGTTTCAATTCCAAATAGAGTCTCATTGTTTGACACCTTATGAGAATGACCCGTGGCATTCTCACACTGTACTTAACAGCTTTGATGCACAAACATGCTCAAAGAAACATGAAACATTACATAAAACGTTACATAATTGGTAAATCCAGTTCTCAGAAAGTCCCAGTTTACTTTTTCTTAAACCAGCTATTCAAAATATTTCAGAGCTTTGAATTCCAAAAGTAATCTGGGCACTGCCTTAGGTATAAATTATGAACTTCGTGACTGACTGAATTATAACAGATCAAACAAGTGTTTTTACTCTTTTGTCTTTTGCCCTCTTCTTCGGTCTGTCCATATCATAATAAGATTAGATTCTCAGCAGTAGAAGTGACTGGACTGAGTGACAGAGATCTGCCCCTGTATCCTAGGCTGTCTCACTAAGCCCTTGGCTGCTTTGTGTCGAGTGGAGGGTCTGGCGGAAGCTGTATACCCTAATCCCTTTAGTTGTGTCCGAGGAGAATGAGGCAAGAATGAGGTGGAATGGCAAAGTCCTCTGGAATTGCACTGTACTGGTTCTGCCTTGTGAGCCCTCTCATAGCCAAGCAAGCATGAAAGGGATCTAATTAGACACACACACACACACGCACACACACATACACACACAAACATTACATAACATTTGTCTACAATTTATAACTTAAATGAGCAAATCCAGTATCCATAATCTCTTCTTTCTTGCCTTTGTAATGTGTGCAGCATGCGGTTTTGTACTGTCTTGCAGAAAAATGCATGGGTGTCCCTAGAGAAGATTTTGTGTTGAAGGCAGGATGTGCTCTAAATTCTTAGTGTACTTTTCTGCATAAATGCTGGCATTACAGTGTAAATTACCAGGGCAGTGACACAAACAAAACCATGACAATACGCCCCCCCCCTCCCCGTCCATTGTTGGAATGCAATTCAGGCCTGAAATGAATCAGATGCATCTTTAAAAAATGTAAAGTAAATGTAATAAGCAGGATTGGCTTTTCATTAAGGACTAGAATAACACATCCAATGCATCCATCCAAAAGTGAATTAATAAAACCACAGCATACTTTTCAGTTCAGGATATCTGGTTATTGGTAAACCGAGTACTAAATATTTTTAACTTAACCTAACATTCAGACAGTATGTAAAGGGTGAACCGGTACAATGTGTTGTATCACATTGTTTAAAAGCATTATATAGAGAATATTATTGAAAGATGAGCAAAGACAAGCAAAAAGCAAAGATAATAAAGATAAAATAAAACCCGATGTATTAAAATATGATCCACTACAAAAAAACAGGCGAGTGTTAGGAGTGTCTGTCTTTATAAAATGTCCTACATTAAAAACAGTGCTTTTTGTTTGTTTGTTTGTTTATTACAGATTTAATGTCATGTTTTACACCTTGGTTACATTAATGACCTGAAACGGTTATTCATTATAAAAGCTTTATCAACTTTCAAGGTTATAGCAAACACAGTCAATTTTGGACAATTTTGTTTTCCTCACTTGCATGTTTTTGGACTGTGTGCATTTACTCTGGGTATGCCGGTTTCCTCCCAGACATGTGGAGAACATGCAAACTCCACACAGAAAGGACCCGGACCGCTCCACCTGAGATGACAGTGCTACCACTTGACCTCCGTGCCGCCCCAATGCTATTTCAAAAAAGAATTATAATTTGTGAACTACTCATTTTGTTGTTATTACTCAACACGAATAAGTAGGGCACAGTATGTACTAATAATGTCATTGTATTCCCTGACAAACCTGATTGACACTGTGACATGTGTAGTACACTCAAAAAGGACAGAGCAGAAAACAAATCTATGGTTATACAAGTAACACTTTTCTGGAAGGTTCCAAAATTAGCAATTTTATTAGTAACAAGTGAGAATGTCAAGGTTGAGTATAAAAGAAACATCCACCAACTAGTCTTTGCTGAGAACGATGGGTCATTGGTGATCATTTGATGAGTTTGTGAAAGAATTAGAGGTAGACTATGCACGTAAATTGCATACACAGTAATGGCCTTCGCAATCGCATCTCTGTTTCACGTCCTTCACTCTCAAGTCCTGGTTAATTTAAAATGTTTTTAACAGTTAGTCAGTTCAAAGATAGTTTTTCTCATAGCCAAACTACAAAAATAGGCATTTTACCATCTACAGTTCATAATGTCATAGTTGGTGCATAAAGGGCAAGGAAACCACTGTTTAATTTGCATATTAAAGGAGTTGAGTTTTTACACTTTAGACTGGTTAAGCGTATCACATTTAATGACAAAAATTTGAAAGGAATAAACAAAATTCTAAGATAAATTATTATTTTTGTATAATATATATGTTATATTTTAATTTGGTTGTATATATTATATAAAATATGTTATATTTTATATTTCATACAAAGACAGATGCACTTAATTATGGAAAATATGAAACTTCTGATAATTGTTTGTTTTCATGTTATTATAGTTATTGTGACATCCAGATATAATAAAACCAAAAACACAGTAGTTCTTATTAAAAGCAAAGCTAAGATGTCCAATACATGACAAAGTCATTCACTGTCAATTCAAACAAAACATCAGTTCCCAACATGCATGTGTCCAGACCCAAATCCTGAACCTTAACCTCAACATGCCATCAAGATCTCTAACTATGCTCCCATCTCAGCCTGGGGAAGTTGAGGTGGTAGGAGGTTTAATAACTGAAAGAACAACATTTGGATCAGTAAGAATTCAGCAACCCCCAACCCCTCTAACCCCAACTCTCCTCTTCTTTACTTGGCGGGATTTAGGGGATCACTGCCAATCGACCCATCACTAACTGACCTAGGAAAAACAAACGTGAGCGCAAGAACGAAGTGGATTGTGTTTCAGCGTCTCCCGGTCTCAGCGGGAAAGGGCACCCCCCTGTGAGTGACTAACATGATTTGTACTGTGGATCGGCCAACCCGTGGCAGCTTCAAAAAGCAGGAAAGGGAAATACTCTGAAAATAGAGAGTTTGGGAGGAGTGGAGGAGTCAACAGGAGGCAGAGTGATGGGAGGAGAAGAGCAGGATGAGTAAGCGATGGATGAGATGAGGCCATACACCAGTGATGAGCAGTTTTACAACAATACAGATGTTGGATTTACCTAAGCTCTTGGCTGGAGATTTAGAGGAACAAAACAGAACAGTAAAAGATAACACACTCGTGATTATAAGAACTGGTTTGATCTTTGATTTTACTTATAGAGTAAATTAAAGTATTTCTCAAACAAAACATTTTGTCATTTTTACATTTTTTTTGTGATGCCAGTCTAGATCTTGGTATTTTTGGTAAGTTATGTTGTTCACAATGATCAAAATGATATATGACAGCGTACGCATCCACTACTAACTGGCAATGAAAATCCTCTTTTTGTCTGCGAAGAAGAGAGACAAAGAAATAAAAATGCCATCTTTTGGAACCCCTGTTCATAACATTTAGGATATAAAGTAATCTACACTGATTTTACCAATTTTATACGCAGGATTATACTAACACATCAACATACTTAATGACCTTAAGGAATTTTATTTGGTCATATTTGTTCGTCACTTTTTAAAAGTGTATGTTTTAATTTGTTTAATTTAAATTGTTACATCTGGAAAAGTAGATCTCATAGATGATGCGTGAAATTTGCTCATAGAGCGTGTGAAGCCAGATAATTTATTACAGGGATAATTTTTGTTAGGATATTATATGTACGTATTAGTTATGTTAATTGTCACAGAATATGTAACTTACATTGAACATTATACAAGTATTTCAGTTTGTGGTAAAAAAAAAACACTTACAACCAGCACATAAAAGTTCTTTTAGAAAAGAATTTCAAAGAATTTTCAAATGGCACCATGATGTCGGAATGGCTTTTAAATGGCTGCTGTGTACAGAGACTGAGCCAACTCCCCTCAGCATGGCTGTCTCACTCCTGCTGTTTCTGTGGAGTGTCTAAGCATACCCTCCTCTCGAGGTGGGCCTCTGTGTGTTTTCAGGCATGAGGAGTGTTCCTTTAGTAGACAGAAAGCCACACTGACCCCTGTAGACCCTGAACATGAAACCAGATCCGTTGTGTGTCGTTCCAAGCTCAGCTGGAACGGCGGTTGTGCCGTGACCCAAGCTGCTTAACGTGGCGTGTGGCAGGCTCCTCTCAGTCCACTATTCGATTCAATTCAAAGAGCTCTGTTAGAATGACTGTTACAGTAATTACAGTATTGCCAAAGCACTGAAAAGAAAAAAAAATAAAGAAAGAAGATTTAAAAGAAAACAGGTGTGCTTGATGAGTGAACGTTATCTCTGGAGAGGTTCATCATGGCTATGTCTTTTTGGTTATATTAGTCATTGTATCTTATCCTGTTTCACACATACGGTGTGCTACAACATTGCTGTTCATCTTCTTTTATCCCTACACAATGGTTAGTTTCTCAGCATTGGTGAGAGTAGAATATACAATTTTGTAGTATTTTAAGAAGATTTCCTGTAAGTGGGTGTAGTTTGGACAGTGTTAAGTGCAGATTGGTCTCCATAGTGTCGTTGGAGCACTGTGTACACACTGTTTGCTCTGTAGGACGCCACAGGATTTCTTAGCATCCTGTCTCAATGGCAACTTGTGTGCATTTGAGTTATTTTTTTTCTTCAGTGAGCTTCTGTGTATAATATCAGTCAATGTACTCGTGCAATCTTCTACAGTGTACTGTTAAATTGCATTTTATCCTGCTGCGCCAGGAGCTGATTTACTTTTTTAAGTGCTACAATTTGGTCTATTCTGATTGGTTTAAGAGGAGCCTGGTCCTAATACACTGTATGTGTCGGTGATTGTGTAGTGTATCTCTAAGTGTGCAGTGGATCTGAGTTTTAAATGAACCGGTATCATTTCTTTAAATAGTAGTGAGCATCTGCCTACCTTTTTTATTATTTTAGAAAGGTGTTACGTACAAAAAGGGTGAAAAATTAATAAATAAATAACTGAACACTGACAGCATGATGCGGACATGATGCTGTTAACTATTTTAATGTTATACCTTTTCATACAATATAGTGAGCTTTGTTACACTACCAGTGTTTTACTTACAGAAACCAACCATTAGCTTGATTGTGAAAAAAGTGTCTGTTTGTTTAGATGTCATTTAGAATTACAGTTCTGCCTACATTTTATTGATATTTCTATATATATATATATATATAATTTAAATTAAAACATAAATTGTCCATTTAAAAGACATACCAGCTTTATTGCATTTTGGCTTGTTCACTATATTGAAAAAATATCATTCTAATTTTGAAATTATGTGTGTTTTAGCTACAACAAATGCTAACAGGTTTAAGAAGGCAATTGCATAAAGGCTTCCACCTTAAATGCATTCTACACAAGCATTACCTTTGACCTATAAAGATACAGAGCCCTAACCTCTGCTTTACTAAACAGCTTGGGTATGAACTGGAACATCATTCTCAAACCCATACTTGTGGAAGGTAAATTGTCATTATAGAATCAAGCCTAAGAACGAGGGACTTGAGTGGTACAGTGGTCTATTGTGCTGGAACATCGGCTAGGCAGGGCAAAAATAAACATGACCCTTGATGGATTGGATCTTTGTCCATGGTATTTTTACCTTGCGTCAATTATTTATGGTGGAACCAGAACATCCACAACCCTGACCAGGAATTTTTTTTTATTTATTTATTCATGCAAATAGGCACTGGATCCACTTACAATATGAGGTCATACATATGTCACATACATCTTTTTCTCTTGCAATTTTGATAAAAATTAGGATAAACTGGGCAGTATTTGATAAAGCTCACATAACATTTCGGGATGTGAAATTACATCGTTACTAATCACATTCTTTCCTAACATGGTCAAGTTCTTATTTGATATATCACAACTATAAATTATTGTGTGTGTCTGAGCTACCGTGTCAGGTTTGCAGCCATTAAACGAGAATCTTGGTACATACTATCTGTAGTGTATCACGGACAATACAGGGTAGTTAGAGACTAAAAACACCACCACCATAAATATACTCACTACTCAAATCTTTGTTTCTGTTACACTTTGAGTAAGCTCTGTAAAGCATTTTTACTATGTTTGACCATCACATTATCATATAAAGCTATGCTAAACACCTTAAATACTTCCTTAGGTTATTTTTAGAAGCCAAAGAATACAGAGCCTATAACTGGTCAGTAAATTAATTAGTAGTGTAGAAGTCATATTGAAGGTTTATGCTATGAAGTAGTAGTTTAAAGCTTAGAAATAGGTTTAGATTAGACCTTGTACATCTTTTTCACTATTTCTATTTGGGTGCCTCTTTGACTCCACCTCTTTGATTTGAAAACATGAGTAAAAATCAGTCTCTATGTCCAACCCCCCCCCCCCACTTCCCCCTCCTCTCCCACCAAGGGAAAAGAACATTAGCTGAAGTATGTTTCTAATCCTTATAAACATTCTCTATAGTCAGGCATGAAATATAAGTTTTGTACCACACTATTCACCATATGTTTTTCTTTTTCTCCACAAGCATTTTTCAAAAGTAGATTCACTGCTGTGCTTTATTATATTATAGGGTTTAAATTTACCACATCACTGAGACACTATGGCTAGAATACCCCTGCCATCTTAACCCCTGCCATATCTCTCTCTCTCTGTGTGTGTGATATTTGTGTTGAAATATTTAATTTCTTAACACTGTACACAGGAAAGGTTTTTAATTTGTAGTACACAAGTGTGTCTATTATAATTGTTATAATGAAATACAATGTACTGTTTCTGTATCATATCTAATACAGACGATGCATCAGTATTGGAATTGCACTTACTTAGGCCTTTGCCAATATACGATTGCTATTGCCATCAATCTGTCGATCACAGTGCAGTGTGAGATCAACATTGGGTGTAAATATTATGGGTGTGTTAAGAATAAGGTACAGTATAGAGATAATCTCTAGATGTCGAATCAATCTGCCTTTGTTAGTTCCGTTTCTGCATGACCTATCCGGCATTTATTTTTACATCTTCTTTTGGCTGCTACTGCTAGGGGTTGCAAAGCAGATCATTCATCTCCATCTTCACCTGTCCTGAACTTCCTCCTATGTCACACCAACCACCTGAGTTTCCTCCCACACCACATAATCATAAATCTCCTTTTCGGCCTTCCTCTTCCTGCCTTACGGCTTCACCCTTGGCCTCTTTCTCTCAATATATCACGTGGGATGCTTAACTAAGTATTCTGTTGGTTTGTTTATGTATGAACTCGAATAAATGCAAACTAACATCTTTTTCCGATCAATTCAGTTCCTATCAGTTTGTTCATTAATTGAAAGCTATGTCTAACTTTGGTTACATGCAATACAATATCCGTGTTCGACAGCAAAACCAGAACTTCTTAGATGTTAAATTGAAATCGGCCTAGCAATGACCCAAGTTTTTGTGTTGCCTGATTTTTTTCTGCACGGGAGCCAAGCTGTTTCAGAGCTTGAGGTCAGCACAGTTCAGGAGTTGTTCTGCTTATTGTTAAAAGTCATTTTCCCATCAGCAATGACCATCAGACCCCGATGTGCCCATAACATTTAATGGTTCTTTGGCAAACACAAATGGAAAATCTTACATTGCCCTTGCAATCAATGATTGTGTGCATATCAAGTTGCGTTTCGTAGTTTTTCTATTTATGTTCCTATGTTACTGTGGTTATTTACCCCTTTTGGCATTGATATGCAGCTCTAAACTGAAACGTGACTACATATTCAAACTAAGGAAAACTGTATTGTCACTTATGTGTCTGATGTTTTAGATAATAGTCCCAGTGCATTCACAACTCTGTTTACATATATTTTGTATTTGGCAAGATGCCCACTAGGGTTTTTGATTACATTTGTACTGTTGTTTATGTATAATGTTGCAGAGTAGTTGGGTATAAATCGTGTATTGGTTGCTAGCTTAAATACACAAGTCTGTCAAAGCCGTCTTCCTCCAAGGAGAAGCTTGCCCTGCAGTGGTGAACTACCAGAGGCTGGTGAGTAATTGCAAAAGCGGTTGACATTTCAAAGCCATGGTTGAATCACAGGGCTACAAAATGCATCCTGGTAATTCTGCCATGCTGATGACATTTTAGAATGCTAGGGGAGCCATTTTAAATACTGTTGCACTGATCAAAAATGGCACAGACATAGAAAAATAGATCATGATTTTCTCAATATTGGAAGCTGAAATTAAAGGTGTTCATCATCGCTTCTGGAACAGGTGACAAATTGCTAGCAGTTCAATGTAAAGAGCAAGCCATCTGATTTGTCTGATTCATGATATGTTCGGGATTCTCCATGATTTCCTCACAGACATCCAGCTTCAACACCAGGTGGTGTTGAGAAGAAGGTCTGTTTCTATGCCGATACATTAAAACTGTATTTTTTGTTTGGTTGTTTTACTGTGGTTACCATTAACTAGCATAGCATCAGGTTGGCATACGCTTCATGACTTGTACCAAAGAATGGTTGGCGAAACATCCATTTCTTATAAAGCTTTTTTATTTTTGTCCAGAGGTAGAATGAATGACAATGTAAACCAGAAAATTATCCCAATTACAAAAATAATTAAGTATTCCAATGCTTACTAGAATGAGAATTATGAGAATTCAATAATTAGTATTAAATTACTTGGAACACCACTTGAAATTGTACCAAGGCAAATCTATTAAAGTAAATAATTGTTTTCATAAACAAAAAGTAAAAGATACTCCAATAAAAACGAATACACTAACATGTACGATTAATATGTATATATATACAATTTAGTATGTTTTGGTAATTTGGTAAATCAATACCCATGTACCCATCTATTGCTGTGAGTGTTCATCTCTGACTGGCTAAGCTAGTATAAATGTGTGATCTAATTTACTGAAGTGAACTTTGTTTTGACTGTTGAATTAATCACGAAGGGGAGGAGGGATGTGTAGATTGAATGCTTGTGAAGCCCTTTAAAACCTTTGGTTCATGTGCGGTAATTCATCAGGAAAACTCACAGTTTTGAATGATTTTCATTGCTTCAGAGATAAGTGTGGAAATAAGCCAGCTCTCAACTGATCTATGAGGTGTGAGAACGTTGCCGGAGTTGTGTGGTAACGTGTTTGAAGTGACCCACGTGTCACTCTTCTGTTCTGACACTTGCTATCTGCATTCCTAAGGTCATGATCTCTCACGCCTATTTTGTTCCAGAAGATTTCTTTTTGTTGATGAAGCTAACAGCGACTTGATGTATTGCATTTTCCGCAAAGCATGCTTCATATCATGCATGGACACTCTTCATCTCAGATCATTGTGAGGATGAGAGCAGGTTCCCACTCAAAACATTCATTAGGTGTTACCTGAGAACTTGTATACGGAAAAAAGGTATTAGTAGGGTCTTCCCCATGCTGATGATACACACTTGGGTGTGTGGTGCCTGAACATTCCAGAACCAAATATGTTCATTCCTTGCCCGAGGGGGTGCAGAAGAAGAACTGCTTTGATGTTTGTGATGATTTTTTTTCTTCTTTTGCACGCTCTGCCCTATCTCCTGTTTTCCTTTTCTTCTCATGTTGTTTTTGGCCCTACCCATTTGTCACCTTTACTAAAATGATGAGAATGACGGATTACTGTTCTTTATGCTCACATGGCTTTGTTTTGTAAGGATTAATGGCACTGCAAGTGCTTTCTTCAAGCAAAAAAAAGACAAATTGTGGCATAAATTAGATGCAACTGACTTGCCAAAGCTTTTTTGGAGAATTGCCATTTTTTATGTGAATTTTAAAATTACATTTGATTTACTGTATGAAACCATGAATTATGTAAGCAGGAATATGCCGATGCACTGTCTGTGTGCCTAAAAAGAGGTTACAAATACTAAGTGTATACCAGCAATTCCATGCATATAGTGCTATAGCCTTTATTAAAAGTGCTGTGCTTCATTACAACTTATTTTTGTTAAATCAAAGGTTAAACACTTTTGCTTGCCGTGCCTTTTGATCGACATGCCCACACACACACACACACACACACACACACACACACACACACACAAACATCCCCTTTGTATTAATCATTTGACCTGTGCTTAGATGCTCTGGTGGGACACTGAGCCACGTTTAGCCACATCTGCGTCTCGAGAGCCACAGGCTGGCTCCCTCAGTGCCCACACCAGAGCCTACATTATTAGCTTTGGATCTGGGTAGAGTGAAGGCCGTCTTTTTTCACCCCGAGGGAGATCTAGAGCAGAAATGAGAGATGAAGACAGGCAGGAGTGGTGGGAAGATGGTGGCTGCATGTTCTGTAATTACTCCATTGATATTCATTCCACAATAATGCTGTCAACGCTCATTTGCATAAAGAAACGCTACCCCCTCTCCCAGGGGCAGATGAGCTAGGGCATATGAACCAAACGCCACAAGACTTCTATGTGGGAGTGAGTCTTGTATGTCTTCAGAAAGAATTGTGTCTTGTATGGTCTATAAAGTCCTAAATTAGAACTTTCTGGTAACTTGGCTTAGTTTAATTTATAATTTAAATGTTTAGTATTTAAATATGTTTTAAATATCTTATCCAAATCAATATATACTTACAGTGTGTATGTGCACCGATTGCTATTTGTGAGATCTAAGTGGGCAAGGCAGAGTGTACATTTAAGTGTTTTTTGCAATATTTTCATCATGCCAGGTGTAAAGGATGTTTATTTAATGTCACTGATTTTTGGCTTGGTGATAATGTACCGGTCATTTGCTGTCTCTGCAGTATTGAGCCAGGCCTCGGAGCCAGGCCCTCTGTTTTCACATCATTTATTGCTGTCAGAAGGTAAACTCGGGGAAAGAAAAGATAGTGTGATCGTTGGAGGGTAAAGCGAGACAAACAGAAAACAAGGGAAATAAGAGAAAGTGTTCTGGTGTGCTGTGGAGAGAATAGCAAGTCCTCGGGGACCTACAGAAGCGAAACATAGACAGTTTAGTCAAATCTGAGCTCCTGAATATTTAATAGTGCCGGGGGTGTTTATTTAGTCAGCCTGTCGATTTTTAGTGCTCTGTCAATACCAGGTTCATACACCAAGCCCTGATGATATTTAGTGTCTCTGTTCCCTAGGGTCCAGACGCTAAATGCAATTATGGACCGCTTTCTCTCCTTTCCACCAGTGCAATGTGTTTGATATTTTTACTGATCTAATTTGCAATCTGGTAGTTTATTGTTTGGCATTTTAGTGGCGCTCAAGTGGTGAGGCAAATTTGATTTTACCTCATAATTCTTTATAATGCCATTAAAGCAGTTAGCAGGCTGAACTGGGTCTTGAATAAAAACATGGAGAATATGTGTGAAGACGGCACATTTTTGCTTTTATTGCCGTAGCATTTATTTTAATTTTAAATTAATTTGTTACCATTTTAAAATGAAAAATAATACTGGACAATTTTTAAGATAACTGAAAGGATTATTTAAAGAAAATGCACAGTCAATTTGACAATTGTCCAAGCCAATGGTATCATACAGTGTTGTGTTGTGCTTTATGCCACTAAGCATCTAAAGGAACAGAAATATCTTTTACATTCCAGCCTAATTATAATTTCTATGACATAACAGTTTGTGTAATTCCAGCTAGCCATGCTAGCTCTCGTCAAACTACGGCCATTTAGCGGAAGCGTTATATGGCTAATATGCAGGTCTCTTGTAATGGATCAGTTAGCTGATGATGGATGAGAGGCAAGCGCTCCAAGCCCGGGCCATTTCTCACAAGAGTCTGTCAAGATTTTTAAATTGATGAGCATGATTAGCATTGAAACAAGAGATCAGGCTGATGTGGTGGCTTGCTTAAATAGCAGACGGACAGACCGACAATCTTTCTTTTCTTAATATATGTATTAACATTATATTAATTCAGTGGTACACACTAGAACTGCAGTTCTCCCCTCCACCTACCTTCTACCTACCTGTAGTTCCACCTTCCTGATTTTTAGATATGTTTTTAAAAGCATAACACAATTTAGTACAACATTAAAAATGTCTGTGTGCTAATTGTATATTTTTTCTTCTCACTGCATAACTAATCAAAATCAGGTTTTAGTCAAATTCATTTGGTATTATTTAAAATTCCATTAAAAAGAATGAGCTTTATTATACTGCATCTACTCTGACTATTATTTATTTCTTCATTTGTTATGGTTTTATTTTTTACTTACATGTTGTATAAATATATAATTTATGTATTTTTCCTGTTTTGAAGTGTGTGTGTGTGTGTGTGTTGAGGATGAACACACCAATATGACAAATGACATGGGCTGCATCACATCTGTACGAGGGCAGCTTTAAAAATAGCTTCACACTAGTGCTGCAGTATCAATTGTGGTGTGTGTGTGTGTGTGTGTGTGACTTAACCTGTTCTCACCTGATACATACCTGCCATTGCTTGAAGGATTAACAAGGTGTAATTGAAGGCCTCTTTGTTTTTGGCTATTTTAACACCTTGAGGTAAGAGTCAGCCTTTGGAACGCAGTGTTCAGATGTTTTGTGAGTGTGGCTTTTCAAAGCTTTTTTAAGCACCTACCACACGAAGCTGCCATTCATCGCTATAACACTGTAATACAATGAAAGGTGGGGATAGTAAAAAGATATAGTATAACGGCTGCCAAAACAACAAAAGCACCACAAAATTGTACAAATACTGCATGTCAATGCACCTTTTTGTTGTATTTTAGCCTCCAGTCTTCATGTTTTCATTCTTGGATTTTCAGAGACACTGTAAATCATTTGAAAGGATTATCCAATAAAAAAGTTCTGTTTTGTTATGAGGATCAGCACAAAGATATAGTTGGTCTGCGTTTTAGTTTCAGACAGGGAGGAACACGAATGGGTGTTCCTGTTTAAAGTTTATGAGGGCAAAATAGTACTTGCCTTTTAAATATAGTAAAATAATGTACAAGCCCTATTTCCGAAAACGTTGAAACGTTTTTAAAAACAAAACACAGGGAAAAGCATCTTTTAGTTAACCTACACAATTACTAACAAAAGGTTTGTCTTCAATGACCAACTTAATTTGTAAATCTAAACAAATTTGGACTTTGATGTGCAACACACTGAAAAAATGAGGCCTGGCATTTTCTTGCCGAAAACAATACATCCCAGTCTCAATATATGCAATGCTATAAGAACTGATTCTTAGAAGGTCTTTTGTGGCTTTGGCAAAGCATCTGTTTTCCCTAACACATCACACACATTTACTGTCTTTCCATTAGACAGAGAGACACACTTACACTGAGAGTCTGAATGCCCCATTTTGAAACTCTGCATTGCCACCCATCGGCTGAGTGCCACCCTAGCCACCAGGATGTACAAACCAGTGCATCAAGTTGCATCGAGAAGGGCATCCGGCATAAAACTATGCCAAATCAGTAATGCGTATCATGATCTGTGATGATCAGCACAGACATATAGTTGGTCTGCATTTGAGTTTCAGACAGGGAGGGACACAAATGGGTGTTCTTGTTTAGAGTTTATGAGGGCAAAATAGTACTTGCCTTTTAAATACAGTAAAATAATGAACAAACCCTAATACAGAAAAAAACATATTTTAGTTTACTCACTCAATTACAAATAAAAGTTTTGTTTTCAATGACCAGCTTCATTAATAATCTAAAGACATTTGGTCTGTGATGCGTGTAACACACTGAAAACAAATAAACTGTGACATATGTGTGTTTACTACTTATTTTCATCACATTTCGATGAATTAAATATCAGTTTTTTAATTTTTGGGGAACTGATGCTGCACTAAAACTTTGGAAGTTGTTTATAGCGATTTACCTTGCCTACTGTCACATAATTATTTACTTCTTTCTCTTATTTTTCCACAACTAGCACTTTTGACCACTTAAACAGGGATGATGATTAGAACAAGCCAAAATCCAGAAAAGCAGAGGCCCAGGTTTCTTTTTTGGCAGAGCGTCTCCTTGTCGGAGCAAGCTGACGGCAAAATGGAAGCAGATGTTGGCTTGTGCGTCTCCCAGCAGGGCCTCCAGTGCCCAGTGCCATGCCCACATCTCTTTCTTCACACAGTGACACACGCCATGCTGGGATGTCACTCGTGCTGGGAGCTTTGGTTTCCTGCAAAATGAGAAATATTTAGCTTCATTCTGGGGTTTCAAGGCCCACAGCTGTTTTAGAATTAGGAACTTGCGAGGATCTGTCTGATTCTTTTGTCTTGAGTCATATTATGAAACCTCCAAGGTTATTAAGGTCTGTACCACTAATCTATAATCTGAATTTGAACTTAAATTTATTTATTCCAGTATTTGTCTTCTTTCAATCTCAAGTGCTCTCCCTAAAGCTACTTTTAGCACTAATTTTATTTTACTGCTTTTTTCCTAGGAATATGATAATGTCTTTGGTTACAGGAATCCTGTCATTTACAAACACTCTGGGCAAAAAACCTAATCCTTTCAGA
>JAYDZG010000002.1:16968797-16990041 GCA_034509265.1 Microcambeva bendego
ACACACACACACACACACAAACACACACACAAGCTGTGCATTGGGTAAAGCACACTGTGCATGCAACCAGCTGTTTTGACGTCACAGGGTTAACACTTGTTAAATAATGAATTAACATTTGTATGTTAAGTGAGATAAAAGCCATAGCACATATTACAACTTCTGGTATGTTCCAAACATCGCAAACATTACTTCATCATGCTTGTGATAGGAATCACACAAATTACTTTCATGTACATTTGTGTTTGTAAAAACTGTGCTAAGCATAACAGCATCTTGATGTGGATGGAATATATGTTAGGTTTAACTTTTATCCAACCAGAACATGAATCTCAGTTCTTACAGAACTGATACGATATTGAACAAAAATGCCTCTTTTAATTAATCTTATTTTTTTCTGACTTGCAAATAAGTAGGTCAGCTTTTTACATAAAATGTCCTTGTCTAGCAAACGTTAAATTACCGTATCAAGTCTGTCTCAAATTTAAATGTGCATTTGTCAGCAGCTTTTATGTTTGCCAAATTTAAATGTGACCATTTTAGAAGTGTTTCTTCTAGTCTGGGTATTCCTCCCTGACCTCTGGCGTCATTTTCTCCGACTGATTTGATATTCACTGGACAGTTCTGACAAATATACATTTAAATTTGAGACAGACTGGCTACGGTAATTTCACATTTGGTAGACTAGGACGTTTTATGTAAAAAAATCTGACCTTCCTATTTGCAAGTCAGACAAAATTAAGATTCATTAGAAGAGGCAATTCTTTGTTCAATATTGAACCATATAACTGAAAATAGTGAAACCTAATAGACATTTCTTCCAGCTCAAGATGCTTTTCTTCTTACACAGTTTTCTCAAATTTTGAATTGTGGATATGCCTGAAATTGTTTGTGTGATTCAAATCACATGCCTGATGAAGTATCTTGCTATCTTCAAAAAACTACTTAGAACTCATCTCTTTTCCAAGAATCCTGATTTGTACTTACAAACTTGATTGTTTCTGATTGGAAACACTTCTGTATAGGGACTTCTGCTCTGGATAAGAGTGTCTACTAAAGGCTTTGATTTTTGTATTTCTGTTTTTACACACACTCACAAAAAATATCACTCTAAGACTTTTCTCTGGAAAAACCTAAATAATGAAATGAATGAGCAGGTGTACATGTTACGTGCCATATGTACTTTCTTTTTACAATTTATATTTCATTAATGAGACACTAAGCAACAAATAGTGCATTGTGGGGTGCCTCAGGGCAAGCAATGCTTTTGGACCAGTAGTAAACAGACTTGGAGTCCCATTGGATGAATACAGATGTGTAAATAAATGCAGGTATTATGAGGATAAAATGTTCTGGAAAATAAATATAGACACTTTTTTAGAAAAAACAGGTTGTGCATGTTTTAACAAGTAGGTTACATCTCAGACAATTTACTGGAATGTTTGGTTGTGAGTACCGAACAATGTCTAGACATTAGTCTATTTTTTCAGGTCTACCACAAAGATGACTAGATATTCAAAGTATTTAATAGAAAATATATGAATTACATATAGCCTCTATACATTTTTTTCTAATAATTTATTGTTTGTAACTAGATATTTATCTCTTTGGTGCACATTTTGTATTGTGTTCTTCAGGGATTTATAGAGTTTTAATAAGTGAATGGGTTTTATTTTTTTGTTTTAGTTATTAATTTAATTATTTAATAATTTACATTTACAATACTTTTAATTGGGTCTGGGTGTAACACTTAGACATATGTATGTGTGAGTAGACATCTATAGGTTTATGAAAGGTTCGTTTAGACATTAGTGAAAAAATATCTGTAGAATGGTAAAAAAGACAGACATTTGCTTCTCTATATACTGTGTGTGTGTGTGTGTGTGCGCGCGCGCTGGTGTGTCTGCGCGTGTGTTTAGGGACTCACTTTTTGGGATGAAACAGAAAGCCTCTGGTGTGGAGTAGACTGGACGGGTGGTCTTTTCTTTTGGCACGTGCCCCATCCCTAGAGACATGTGATAGCCATGTTTTCTTGCTTTCTTGCCAGTTTGTGCCAGTGGGGGCTTTTGTATTGTCTTACCAGAGCCAACAACGAGGCTCAAGAAGAGATTCCTCAAAAAGTCATGACAAGATTTTTTTTTTTCAAATTAAGTAACTAGGGCGTATTGTTAGGCATTTCTTAAATGCTAGATTACACTATTTACTTGGTATTTGCTACAGTAATAACATTTCAGGCCCTTTTCTTTCGCAGGCCATTTTTCTGGCTATTGCTAAATTCTTTCTTGCAAAAAGTAACAATATATTATAAATAAAAATCTTAAAAATGTTTTTTTTTACATCAAAGACCAAACAGTGGCTGCATGACAGAGACTGAATTTTAACCCAAGAATTTTAAATTGCTAACCCACAGCTCTACCCACTAGGAAACAACTATCCTAATTTATCCAGCTGGTGAATTTATCAATTATAGTAACTAGATGATGAGAGAATCAGAGATGATCAGTGATCAGAGAAGTGTTTTCAGTGTGTGGGGGCAAATCTTTATCTTTTCCCCTTGTGCATTCCAGCATCAGTCCACTTTAGATTTTTTACTTGTGTTGCCATGGTGATATGCCCACATTTTTCCACCAGCTCCACAGACTGCAGACATCTTTGTTTGGCTAGTGTAACTTCATCGCACAATAAAACACGCCATTCAGAGCAACACCTTCTAATCTGGTTCTGAGCTCTGTCCAGAGCGACTGATCACAAATTCAAATATAGTTTAGGTATGCTAATCTTGGTGTTAAATCCAGGTCTTTGGATTTAGAACATCTTGTGAACAAAACAAGGCTTGTTTGTTTTTCATTTTCTTTGTCAGTTCTCCCCCTTGCACATTCCTTTATGGTGTCCTCCTCTATGATGTTTAAAGAGGGATTTCTTGCAGCTAAATGACCTAGGAAGACTTTAATACCCTTGTTGTGCATTTTTACATTTGTACTTATAAATTAATTATTTTAAACAAAAAAATACAGTATTCAATATTTTTATTGTGAAGAAGTTTGGTGACGTTTGATTTGAAATATAGAGTTAAGTATGTAGTTATAATAAAATCTTTACTAAATATGGTTAAACGTATGAAAAGAATGGATCAGATAAATCAATCACACAGCTAGAACAATTGTTAGATCTGCACTTTTTTAACCTCTATTAAAATATTTTTAAATGTGTAATATTAAAGACAATTTACTAACAGAAACCGCAACCCTCTTACCCTAGTGTAATTGCCGGTAGCAGTTTTATTAAAATATGATTTTTGGTATCTTTAAATGCTTCTTCGAAAATGCATTTTTATATAGTCGTATACATTTAGAAGTACAATAATGTGCACACATCTGCATTGAATAAATGCAATGGAAGTATAGAACATATACTTCCACATGAGTCATTGTGACAGTGTATTTTGTTGTTTTGAAAAAATCTTTAAGCAGTAGTGTTATTCATCTCTTCCTTTTTCCATGAATATTATCTCTAGCCCCTGGAAAATATTGGTGCTTTGCTTCACATCACAAAATCAGCTGAACAGCCACAGCCATCAGTGTCCATTTTCATATCCCAGGTTTTCTCTCAATGCTGCCTTCACAATGCCGCATTGAGAAACTTTGACCTGAACCCCTGTGCTAGTCTGTGCCTATGACCATTGAAACCCAGTTTCCCAGACACCACCGTGACAATTTGGGCTTGCTAGGTCTGGTACATCCGTCATAGAGCAATGTGTGCTCTCCCTACCCTGGGATGCAAGGAGGTCTACTTGTTTAACTCATTTATCTCCAGTCTGCCTGGTGGTGCTGCTATGGAAACAAGGCTCTGAGCAAATTAATCTTAAACTGATCATTGATTTAAAACACCGTTCAAGGATTTTAATACATATATTGTTGAGAGTTTTTAGTTATTTAATTGTATGCAGGTTTCTTAATTATACACAAAAAAATTGCATCATAAATATGCCAACCATTACTCGAATCTTTAAGATTGTATGAAACCGAGTCTTTCTATATTTCACATGCTATGGACTGGGTCTCACAGCCTGTAGTGTTCTTATTATATCCTTATTAATAGATAACACAATAGCAATCCAAATATTTTACCCACTAATTATTTAATGCACTTTTTAAACTTAGGTAGCTCAGCACAATTAATATAGCAAGTGATTTCTCAACCTTGTTTTAAAAAAATAATCCGTAAAAATAATCCGTAAAAGATCATACATTTACATACATGTTTTAATTCCAAGAGGATTAATTAGTACTTTACTTTACTAAGAATACCATGAAAAAAGTTTTTCACTCTGTGTGCCCCCTTTTTGTTGTTCTTTTTCTGCCTTTCTCTACCTCTGTCTACCTCCTGTGCTTGAAACTACCTTGGGCCTCTTCAGTAGTTCTTCACAGGGTCAAGAGTCGGGCTGTTGACTTTATAACTCCACCAAGCCTGCCATTTCACAGCTAGCTACCGACTTTAAACAGGTCTATTAAATGAGAATTTGCCACTTCTTAGCCAGACAATGACAAGACATCGAAGGAAGGGGGTCTACCAGTTTGGAATGTGCTTGTCAAAGTTGCTGAAATATGCCACGTTAAATGGGGCTGCTATTGCATCGCTAAAATATGGGGGAGTGCAAACTGACTTTTACTGCCACATATTCTCTCGGCATTCACTGGGTTTTTTTAATAGTCATCTCGTATGTCTTCCTTCTAGTACATCTTATATTGATGTTATATGGCGTGAAAACTGACTGTCGAATATGAGCAATGGAGAGAAACCTGTAAATAATTCAGCCTTGCCATATAGACTAATAGTATAATCAAATTAATTGCAAACTATACTGGAAACCCTTACACCACACCAAAGCCACCACACTAAACCTATACAATATGTTCAATAATTCATTTGTCTCCATCTATCCAACTATCCGTCTATCTATTATGTATGTATAAATACATTTTAAAATGTTTTACACCCCTCAGTCAGTAAAGGAAGATTTTAAAGCAGCAAAGCAAACAGATGCTGGTGAGGTTATCTTTACACTTGTTAAGCCTACGACACAGAGAGACTCTTGATTTTCAGATTAGCTTAAATCTCTGTTAGGTAAACAGAACCTCCAACCTTAGTGTACAAGCTTCCAAATAATGATGGGTCATCCCTGTTAATTAAAAATTTTGGTAAACACTCGACTCTTTCATATACCACTAAAGACTCCGAGGAATAGGGATGGTGGGAGCCTACTTATACACCTACAAACACAGCAAAGCTTTTCTCCAGCCTCTTCTCCACATTTTTTCCTCTGTAATCCACGACCTATTTATCCTGGGTAAACTTCTCAAGATGGACAGGGTATGGCTACGGGTGTTGAGGGGCAATCTCCTATTGCTCCTGTATGGAGCTCAGGAATTTTTCATTAGTGAACAGCTGGGTCACAAGTGGCCACAAAGCCATCTTAATATTGTGCAGGGCCACAGATTAGGCCCTGCTGAATAGGATGTTCTTTACCGGATCTGCCTTTGCATATTTGAATAGTCTTCACTTAAGAACACCATACATTGCTTAGTTAAAAAAAACTTTTGATTATGTACATTTTAATAACTATGAAGTAAACCAATGTAATATATATATATAAAAACTTATATTTAACTAATGATATTTATGAACAGTATTGCTACACTCAAGTAAGTGTTGAAAAACCTGGCATATAGCATACATATGATTGTTATTAGTCTCAGTATAAACATATCTAGCTAGTTCAAAGGGCTATGTTAGGGATGGAAATATGCTTGATGTTCTACTTGTCACCGAAAGCCAAACGTCTGTTGAAGATCATTCAGATTGGCCTTGAAGTCTTTAGAGTTATTAGCATTATTAAACGGGTATGGTACTCCAATTTAACAGTCCCCCCTTCTCACAGTATCTATATAACAATCTGCTTTATTTGCGGTGACCCCCTGTTGTATTTTATTTTGTTTTATTCCTAAGCATATTGTAAACCTTTTATTTTTATGCTTTCATGCTAAAGTAAGCTTAGCCAAAAAGTAATTACCTCTAGTATTTTTCTCTCCCTCCGTCCTTACTTCTGTCTCAGATCATCTCTTATATGAAGTGCACATGCATGTAAAGATGTCTAGTCTCCAGCAGGGCAGCAGAGGAGATGGGCATTACTACAGGCTTGGGTGACAGGGTCGGAGGAGGGTGATGAAAAGCAGAGCAGATGGCTGAAAAGCAGCCTCAGCCTCAACTCAGCCTCCTCTGTCTTTTACACACAAGCTCACTCATCTTTGTGAGAATAAAATGCTACTGATTTGTAGTTCATACAGGAAATGCCGTAAATAAAAAACATTACACACAGAATAGAAAGGATATAATTGGGATGTTGGGATTCTTGTGTTCAGTGAACTTTCTAAGGTATTCTCATGAATAGTTTTGATTAAGTATCTAGTTCTGGACAGTGGTACTAGTTCGTAGGTTATTATTTGTAGGATTTAATAGTATGGGTAATGTCCAGCACTATAATTGCCATAGAGAAACTGGACGAAAATTGGTTAGTTATATTAAATGAATAATGTGATAATAATGGTGTAAAATACGTGACACATAAAGGGAATGCAGGTGAAAGATCAGCTGCTTTAACAAAGTGAAACTATGGTCGTTCAGCACCATTAAATGTGACTGCAAGTGAAAAACAAATGAGGACATGTTCTTGTACATCCAAGGGTTACACTGCTGTATAAAACTTTCCTCTTTTTATTATTAATTATTTTCCATAACATTAATTATTTTCCATAATTATTTTCCATAATTATTTTCCAAAAATTAAAGCTAATGATTTAATGTTTGTTTGATATTGCAATTGATAAAATTGCGAAATATAACGTCATACTGTATAATTGTATACAATTTGACTTTATTTTTTGAAACATGTCATTTTAAAATGAATTATGTGTTTTCACCGTTTTGTTGTTGGGGATTCAAAATGCAGTTGAAAAAATATTTCCATATTAAATTTCTCTTAGATCCTTGTTTGTACGATAATCTCCTTATATCCACACAGTCTATTTTGCTGTCTTTATGTACACTGGTGGCCATAATTGTGGAAACACTTTCACTTTTATCTCTAGTCTATACATAGCTCCCATGTAACTCTCATTACTTATTTAATCTGTTTACACAGGATTTGAATATATAGTCTATGTTTGTTTAGAAACTTTCCTGTGAGTCATTGTGACAGATTTTGGTGAAATTTTCGTGTTTTAGTCAAATTACAGTAGTATTTGCTTTGTACGATTGCTACACCAAGCTAGTAGTATTGCTAAGCCTTGAAATTGTGTATACCTGGATATTTTAGTTCATATTTAGTTAAAAAAAAAGTTAAATTCTGCAAAAAGAATATGTTTACAAATGAATTTATTTATTTTTTAAATTGTGCAGCTTTTTCATCATGGATCATACTAACATTGCTAACATTTGAGCTTTGATAACAAATATTAAAAATGCAAGGTGTTTCCGCAATTCTGGCCACCAGTGTATATATGTGTTTCTTTTATCTAGAGTGAGTGGCATCACTGTCACCTAGTATAAAGGGACTGATGTGTGACATTGGGAATGCTTGCTGGAGAGGTCCAGCTGATCAAACACATTCTGTGTACCTGTCTGTCTGTCTCGTCTCCCTATTCAGCTGTGTTCTCACTCCCCACCACAGGTCAACTCACTCTCCTTTCAGCTCGTATTTAATTGTCTCTGTGACTGTAAGCAGCCTATTTTTCCATTTGTGTGATTATATGAAATGTGTTGCCACATTTTAAGGCCTGCTCTTTGTTTTGAAGTACACACTGTACCTTAAGAACACCAGTACATTTATATAGAGTCTTAGTTGCCCATGACTATCGATAAACTTCAGTTAAGTCATTTTGAAAAGGGGTTTCAGTGTAAAGCAGAGGCATGTTCATATTAACTGAATTTCATTACATTTGTCTTATGTTGAGTTAGTGAGGCCATAAGTATAGCATTGCTTTAGGTGTTTACTAATCTTACTAATCTAATACTTATCAAAATAAAATACTTACAATTTGGTATGTCCCAAATTCTAAAATTTACTTTTTTGCTGTATTAATTTATACAATACAACTAAGACAATAATGTTTTAGAAGAGGCAGACTTGTAGAGACATATCTACTGTATCAATTACAGAAACATTGAAGAATATTCTCCCCTGAGACTTTTCGTGAGGCTCAAGGGACGTGAAGATCAGCCTGCAACCACGGGTAAAAGCTGATACGTAATTTGGTAGATATTTCTTAGATGTACAAAAAGTGACAGAGTGAGGAATTGTAAGTGTCTACCAAGACTTGCTGTTTCTTGGGAAAGAGTGCCACTAGAGAGCCAAAAGGTCTCTTATCTGACAGAGATGGCAAGACTGGACCGTTAGTGATGGTGCACATTTTCCTCTCTAATGTATTTTACTTTTACCTGCTGGGAGTTTAATTAAAAAACAAAGTGCCTCAATTTAAAGCTCATTACTATGCTAATTTTGTAGAGACGGGAAGGTGATTAAGCCGCTCTTAAAGCTGACTTGAGCTTACCCCTGGGACTGTGTGGAAGACATGGCAACTCTTTATTTGGCTTCATTATTTCACACTGTAATCGCCTTCCACCAAAGAGAAATGCTGATACTAAGCATTAATGGATACACATTTTCCTTATGGATTATTAAACTGAAGTTTTGCTGTAATTAATATAGTGTCTTTAGACTTTAATGAAACAGCATTATTTAGACTGTGGTTAAACTTTAAGGATTTAGTATTAACTACCATACTACATTTATAAAACATAATCTAAAATGGATCTGAAAAAAGAAATACTCCAGCCTTACTTTGCAGACAGTATTAACCCTAGATATGTTATGTTTTAAACCAAGGACACCAATCAAGTGTTCTTCCAGAAAACACGTCAACAACAGTATGGGATTATTGCTTTCATTTTTTTAATGTTTTTTACACATGATCAACTGGGATCAGGGAAGTCAAGTACCCCTACTTTCTTCTTGTGCAGCCAAGGCCTATGTAATGGGTTTTTTATGTGTTAAAATACTACTACTCAACTCTGTAGTAAATAGGTACATGTTGATTTGGTTTGCAAATCTTGTATCGTCTTTGTAACCCACTAGAATAATTAGAAAACATTAAAAATCACAAATACAACATTTGATGATTTACCATTTTGGAAAAATATGACCTCAAGACCTGCATATTTTGCAATAGTTATTAGAGACTTGAATATACAAACATACTTTCCTAATATTTTGACAAATTCTGCAGATCCTCAGCAGAACATGAAAGGGGAATAGGTGGAGAGGAGAACATGTGTTGCTAAATGTACGGCAATTATCCAGACTTGCATTCCCCAGTCCTCTCCCCCTCCTCAAGTCTTGCCTTTTTATCTCCCTCTGTTCTGTGATCCTTATCACCAAGGCAGAGGCATTGAGAGAAAGATCTTTTGTGGTGGGGAAATCATTGGCAACATGTGGTGAAACCTTTAAGATGTTGTCACACTTTAAGTTGCTCATAATCTGTTCAAAGTAAAGGAAAGAACTAGAAAAAAAAAACTCGAACGTGAGGGCCTGGGCTACGGTGAGACTTAAGAGTATGGAGTTGCATTGAGACTAGCTTTTGCTGGATGTTTTTTTTTTTAATTATTATTTTCATCCAGAAATA
The DNA here is from genome assembly GCA_034509265.1 of Microcambeva bendego. NCBI lineage: Eukaryota > Metazoa > Chordata > Actinopteri > Siluriformes > Trichomycteridae > Microcambeva > Microcambeva bendego. The sequence goes on from JAYDZG010000002.1 coordinate 16,978,535, forward strand.
AATAATTATTCAACATGACCTGTTTGAATTCCCATAGTTAAAGGGTAAAAACTAGCAATCTTTAGTTTCCCATCCAGAAAATACACGTTCAAGCTTGAATTTCTTAAGCACAAACAAACTAATGAAAAACCATCCCGGTTACCATGCCTATTGGACCTATTGGTCTCTTAATACAGCTCTCAGCATTCCAAAATATTTGATGCGTTTAGAGGATCCCTCTGGGAAAACTGTTAAGTCTGTTTGTGTGTGAGCATAGTTTCTCCAAATGACAAGATTCTCCATCGGCTGAGTGATTGGAAGCAGATAATGATCTCCTGGGGAGAATTCTGGGGATTATCTCAGATTCTACTCATTGTGTCCAAGTCTAGAAGCATCTAATTCAATATTGGCCCTGCACTGACTGAATCATGGTTGTTGATCCAAATGCGAGAGTCATCACTGTTAATATGTGCGCTGGTTTGGTGTTGGAAGAAGAGCATACATTCCCAAAACAAACAAATGTAGTTTCGTGGTCCATTAACTGTCTATTCTCACACTGCTCCATACTTTTATTTTTAACTTAATTCTGCTGAACATATATCCAGACTTTGGCTATAGATAGCACCAATATTCTATTTCATAAAGGCATAAGAAAATTTTACCTATATAAATTATGTACTTCATTTACATGTACTTTATTTCCTTCAATTATTAACCATTTAGATAATTACTTTTTATTGGTTCTAATTATCCACTGACATACCTGATATGATAGCTTCAGTTTGACTTCAGAATCAAACGGACTTCAAGCATCCTAAGGCTAAACTGAAACTCATTTCTTAAATGTGATCTTATGTTGTGTGTCCAGTAGCAGCATGCCTACTTATTGAGTTTGTAGAGTGGGATAGCTTAAAAAGACCCAGATGTGGGCCTGTGTCCATAACCAGATTTGAGCAGCTCTATTGGAGTGCTCTCTTTATTCTTTCCTTTCTGGCTTTCATCTTCGACCACAGGACAGAAATTCTCTCCAGACCAAGCATGGCATCTAAGACCCCACTAACATTGTTTATGTGGTTGTTTACAGCCTTTGCTTTACAGCTATGCTTGTAGCAGCAATGCTAACAGGAGGTCTGGTTTCACCTTTAGTGGCGGCACTCTTGTTGATGATACGCGCCTCGGGCTGTTAATCAGGTAATGTTACGGGGGATTGAAAGCAGTCACTCCCCCCAGATGATCTTCTCCAGCTCACACTGCGGCGTTGTTTTATAGAACATTCTTTTGGTGCTGAACTTGGAAAAGTATTAAAATGGGATTAGGAGTTTCTCCACAATCCAGTGCTTGTGTCATTCACTGGCCCTCTCTTTCTACCCTCTCTCTGTCTCTCTCTCTCTCTCTCTCTCTTTGACCCCCTGCCTTTGCCCTGTTTGATTGTATGACTAGCACTGGGAGTTGAAGTGATTGTGCCTTTCAAAGAAAAAAAAGGATAGGGTTAAATCCCTACTCCACTGCTCCCTGCTAATTCCTCTTGTTCCTCCAAGAAGGATTTACTTCTACTGCCAGCCTTGTGAAAAGCTTTCACTGGCCAACCTGAAAGTTAGCCATCGCCTTCCTGCCAGGGTGTGGTTGCTATAGCAGGGGCGTCATGCATGCCGATTTCATCGGGAGTCCTGCTGAGAATGTCAACCTTGGGGGGGGGAGTCAGGATTAGATTCCAGGACAAAGCCAGACAGGAAGATTTCAGAAGTACGAATGGGAATTACAGCAGCAAAAATAATGCAAGGTGACAGAAAGGGGAAATGGAAAAATAATGGCTTACAAGATTAGTAAGGGAGAGGAAGAAAAGAGGTGAAGGACAAAAAGAAAAGGATGAAAAAGAATGTTTTTATTTGAATGAGATGTATCTATAGAGGAGGAGAGCAGTGAAGTGAACAGGAAAATCCAGGAAGGGCCACAGCGGCTCAAAAGGTTTTTCTTACTTATCTTGTTTTTCAAGCTTGATCTTGTGAGTAAGGATTTGCATCATTAAATAAACATTTAAATTGGACATGTGGAGTGGAACACAAGATATTCATCATGCCTGGGTGTGACAGATCCAACATGCAGTATGATGCTTTCCCAGAGTTTTTCATGCACTTTATCTGTCAAATGAATGAGAAGAAGTATTTTATTGATGGAAATCTGTGCTTCTACACAGGATGCAGTAATATTTGTAGAGGCCATAAACTACAAAAAAGATCATTAATATTCTTCATATATATATTTTGACAACTTATGTTTGTTTAGTTATAAATAAATATATACATCCATATTCATACTTATTTTGGTATTGGTGCTTAACATCTGTATTTTAAAGGTATTGGCATTAAGCAAAATAATTATATCAAAGCTGGACATCACAGCTTTTTAAATTGTTTTCGTTTTATGAATGCTGAAAGCAGATAACAACCTGCTTTACATGAAGTGTTTATTCATCAAATTTTCGTTTAATTGTAATTCATTTTACATAAATAATAATTACATGTTAAATCCCACGGCTTGTTTAATTTAAACAACGATTATCATTTCACATGTTTAATTACCTTAAATGGCACAAAAGACAAACAATATACAGACCACAATAAAAATACCACTGATATTCTCTTGCAAACATCAATACAGCTGCCCACCAAACCCAGTGTGACCCATGCACTAGTTATATCTATATCCATATCGCCATTTTACAAATCCATTACCATAACAAAAGCTGCCATTGCTGCCACAGGGCCTCATATTTACCCATATTTATCACTGCCAACCCTATCCAGTATCAGCACCCAATGCTGATTGGCTTCCTCTAGTAGTGCACAATGGCATCAATGTAAAGCATTGATATAGACAAGCATTGGTGCAGCTGTCCCACTCGTCCAAGCAAACAAAAGAGTCGGTGATAATGAATCAGCTCTGATGACCTGGACAGTATCGCACTCATTCATTTCTTTTAAGCAGGAAGGCACAGCTGCACGTCTGCAACCTTAGGCCTGTAGTTGGACGTCTTAGCTGCAAATGTAACAAAAAGATATCAGTTGAAAGGGGTTAACGGAAATTAAAGTCATGAGGATGACTAGATTTTATGGATGCACTAAACAAACGTATCTGTTGCTTTATGATTAGTAACAGCAAGGAAACTTTACCTCATAAGAGATGTTAGGTTTGGTGGAGTGGTTATAGAAGTAATAATTTGTTTATTATTTTACATAATATATTAATTGTCAGTTTAGTGCATATTGTATAGCTTTTATTGCTTATAAACATTATTGCAAGATATTTGGTCTTAATTGTAGTATATTGTGCATATTTAGCATGAGTACTACATATTATGTAACTCCCAATGTTTTAACACACTACACTAGAAGTCAGGTTGCAGTTCTAAAGTGTTGCATTAGTAAAACATGTATACTGCTATCAAAGGATCCTGCCACTGCCAAGAAACCACAATTGACCTTGCTGCTAAGTGGCAGAGGTAGTAATTGTTTCTCCACTGTCATTATCAAATGATTTTCAATTATCTCAAATGTTTATGAGCCTATGTTAACGCTAATGTGTTGATCCATCTTATGCTAGTTTTAGTTTAATGAGGTTAAATGCTCCTGGGTTAATCACTGTTGTGGAAAAGGTGAGGCTCAGTTAGTGAGTAAGAATTGTGAAAAGCTACAGGTTTGTGTGGATGAATAACAAAGAAAATTCATTTGATTAAATAATATAATTTTATGTTGATATGTTTATTTAATTTTCCCAACCGCTTCTGGTTAGGATCGTAGCAGTTTCTGGAAACAATGTTCTGGAAACACAGGGCGCAAGACACGGATACCCTACACAGGGTGCCTATATATTGCAGGGTTTGTAAAAAAAAAATGCCTGTTTAAGAGCTGGCAGGACTGATCGAATGACTTCATGGAATGCAGTAAAGCGAGTGATTTGAGCTGTTGATTGAGGTTTGTTGGTGCATTTGGAGCTGAGCATCAAGCATGCATTTCCTCTGATTAGGCTCTGCTGAGGCATTGAGGAGTTATCCAGGGTGCTTTAACAGATGAGCCACTGTCAAAAGAAATCACCCAGGAGCCTAGACACACACCCTCTGCCCCCTTAATCACAGCACTGTGATGGACAACCTCATGCTGTGTGAACCACAATCCCTAACACTTCTAACCTACACTAACTGTTTATTGGCTCTTTTTCCTGGTACTGACAGTGCTCAAAAAGTTCAGTAGTAACCCTATTTTTAAACCAACCATATGAAATTACATGTTAAGTGTAACCACTTTAACCACCTTTTTTTCTTGTTTTAGATTATTTGCCACGAAATGCAGTGGATGCTTGGAGAAGATTGCACCCACCGAGTTTGTGATGAGGGCGCTAGAGTGTGTGTATCATCTCAATTGCTTTTGTTGCTGTGTTTGTGACCGGCAACTTCGCAAAGGTGATGAATTTGTACTGAAAGATGGGCAGTTGCTGTGTAAAAACGACTATGAGAAGGAAAAGGATTTTCTTGGTTCCGTCAGCCCAGATGACTCTGACTCCGGTAAGCTAATTTATGTGCAGTGTCATTTAAGTCAGAATGACCACATGTTCTTTGACTTAGCCTCTTTGAATGGTAGAAAACAATTAAATACATCTAATCTAAATGCAAGATAACTAAATACATTAGTTTTTTACAGGGTTTCCCACCTAAAAAAATAGTTATACATAGTTAATATATCCATAATATCCAGAGGAGGCAGAAGTACCATACTTAAAAAAAAGGACTAGTAATCTGGTAAAATAATTACTCAGGTAAAAGTTGAAGTATGCATATTTTTCTACTCAAGGAGAAGTATAAAAATACATCACCGTAAATGTACTTCAAAAAAAATCATTTTAAATTTAGCTAGTTACACAAAGGACTGATCTTTCTAACCACCTCTTATGTATTCAAGAAAATTGAAAATAATAATTGCAACAAAATTTGACAATTGGCAAATCTGAGCTTAATCTTGAATTATATTTAGCTGCTTAATATCAACTGACATGACGAAGAGCTCATTTAAAATGTATAATCATAATGATTATATCATAAAACTGCTGCTCACCTGACATTCAAGACCAAATCTATATCTGTGTGATTCACAATTTTCAATATAGTTTCACATTTGGCGGCTGTTAAATTAATCATTTAAAAAAATCTAATGTAAATCAAGACTCATATTTACTATTAGCATTACTTTGAATGCAGCCAGTCTCGAAAGCCAGCTTGTGTTGTTATCCATGTAATAACATTATCTACAGATCACTGCTATTAAATATTTTCACGTTTGGCTACTGTTTAATGAATGACTAAATGGTGATTGAAATGTAAACAAATATATGTATGAAACAATTATTGGCTGGGCAAATACCTGCTAGATATGTATCTGCCTCACACTATTTGATACATGCAAACACACTGAGTGATACATTGTGGTAATTATGTTAGATTTTAAACTGTCCAGCTACTTTGTAATTGAATTCAAATATAGTATGTATTATTGGGAATTGAATATTTTAAGTATTATTTTATAATATCATTTATAAATGTGTATAATCGATAATTTATCCAGAAAATTATTTTCATAGGGGTTATTTATATAGTCCCATACAAATAAATTAATTAATAACCACACTAATGCACTAACTATTCAGTTTTTATTACAAATGTAAACATTATTTAAAAAGAATAGATGGAAAAGCCATTAATGTTGCATGATCTATGTAATGTATTAAAAATAAATTTTTATTGAATGCACAACTGTAACCATGTACCTACAATACAATAAATACTACAAAACTAAAAAATATATACATTGGCTGGATTATACTCTATGGTTATGTATGTAATAATCTTTAAATGATTGGTAAACAATCTAGACTTTTTTTCTAAGAATGTATTGAAAGAACCAATTGTGGTATTCGCACGCCATCTTAACAGCACATGGACTCAATGAGCGAAGACATGCAGATAGATGAGCATGAATGGATGGTCTGGCAGCCATATTTTAGTGGGTGAAACATATCTGTGACAGAGAGAAGCCACAGTATATTGATGGCGTGCTCTGAAACGGGCTGCTGTAAAAAATTAGAGCTGCAGATCCCTGTGAATAATGGGGTGGGTTTTGAAGCTTTTCAGCGGCAAACTTGTGCTTTTCATCAGCACTCAGTTTTAATACCAGCAAAGCACACTCTATATCCCAGTGAACTGTTAAATGGTCAAAGTGTTTACTTGCCTAATTGGCACTTAGTGCTGATGTTGCAGAGGCCACTAGTACAAATTGCGGCAACGCTTTATCTCAGAAAACTATCTCTTGGGGACTGTAGCCATTACTTTGGTTTTTAACTTTTGAACTCTGCCATGTCATACAGTTTGGCCCCGTTTCTAATTATGCTTATCAAACATAAACTGCTTTGTCTTATTAGATGAAACCTCCATCCACTGAACAATAAAGACAATCTCCCGCTTGGCTATTGTAATTACAGTAGGGGAGCCAGGAGCCATTTCATATAGATGGCACATTAAGTACGACTCGGAGATTATCATGACAGAGGAAAGGATTTGATTGACCGCCCGAGGATCACACATATTATCACTGTCTAATTGAGGCACTGTGATTAGTACATATGATAGAATCACATCATAAGAAATGTCCTTTAAGAAGATATTATGTGAATAGGGATATTAGACATGGTCTCACACTGGGGTAAAGATTTTTTTATCACAGTGAAGTTAGGTTACAAAGTTTAACTTTCATTCTGAGCATATTAAATAATAATGTACTTGAATATTAGTACATCTCTCTTGTGCCTAATTCATCAAAAATGTGGCCGTTGTTTTCCTCATAATTTTCTTTTTACAAGCCACATGTATACATGGCTATTGATTGAATGTCCTTCTTCAAATATTCAGACTTTTCCCAAGCGCACAATACCTTTTTCACCCCATAGCATAGCAAGTTATGTGCAGGAGTCTTATAAAAGATTTATTTAATGTGAAACAGCCAAAGCTGCATGTTATTAATTATAAATGACGCATTGTTTAGTCCAGTGACAAATGTGCATACTTCATTGTGCTGTGAAAAGCATGGCTGCAGCCTTGCAAGTGGATGTGACCTGTTCTTATAGCAATAAATTGATAAAAGTATTAGAACCACATGTGTCCTTTATCATTATCAATGCACTATGCTTAAATCTCCAAACATGTAACAAAATAAAAACATCTTTGTATCAATAGTTTGAAAAATTGCAGAGAAGTGTGCTGATTCCTGTGAATGATGCATCTCTCCTCAGAAAAGAGCGAGGACGAGGAGTTGGATATCAAAACAGAGAAGTGCTCTGGAGGCCCAGGAAAAGGGGATGATGGGAAAGATCCAAGGAGACCTAAACGACCACGCACTATCCTTACCACTCAGCAGAGAAGAGCCTTTAAGGCTTCGTTTGAAGTGTCCTCCAAGCCCTGTCGGAAGGTAAATGGCTGGAAATTATTTTTAAAAGAGTTGGTTACAGCCCACATGGACTAACATAGTGGAACAAAAGGATATTTGAGTAAATTTGTTTTTAAGTAGTTACAAAAAACTAGGAAGTGCAAAAATAAAATAAAAAACAAACTTTTTCAATGAGCATGTACATCACAAACCTTTAATTTGTAACAACACTGCAAATATACGTTAATGCATCGTTGTTTCATCAATAAAAGCTATGTGAAAGTGATGCTCATTGAAGTAGTACTGGATACTCTAGACTTGTGATTGATTACCCTATGCCATTACTAAATTATTTATCTAACGGGTTAGAAATTTATATTTACTTGGTACGTGATAGAACTTAATTATAAGTTACTAAATAGTTAACAGTACACAGCTAACAAAATTGTAGTTGGTCAGCAAACGCAGGCTTGGGGTCCAGACTTGTCTAGTTTTCATTTGGTTTGTCAAATTTGCAGTCTGCAGCTAATGTTGTTAACCTAATAGTTTACCATCATGCAAACTGAAAATTAAAATTAGAGAGTAGTGTCAGTTTGCATTATGCTAAACCAGTACTTGTAAAGAACATTTGTGTTGGAGCACCATCACAAAAACAGTCAGTTCAGGTGAAATAACATTGTAGAGCTGGTCAACTAAACCTAAATGAAATTAAATAACGCTAGATCCTCCAAATACATCATACTCTTCATAATGTATGTTATATTATTACTTGTTGTCACACACACTTACATACAATAACAAGTATGCATATACAGCCGAGGAAAATGCTAAATTCAAAGTTATTAGTTTCTATTTTTTACAATTTATGGGTATGTGTTTGACCAAAATTAACTGTGTTGTTTTACTCTATGGACCGATGTAGATATAGATATACTACAGATATACATCTAGGTATAGATATAAATTATAATATTTGCTTTACAGCAAAATAATTGTACACAGTGATTTTTTTACTTACAGAACACAAAGACAAACATATAGAAAATCTATTCAAATACATAGTACAAATTACAAAATAAAAACGATATTAAAATCTTATGGCAACAACAGGACAAATCATGACTGTATTTACTGTGACGGAGCAAAAATTCTATCACTGTTGATCAGAAACTGTGCCAGTGGCCTACCATGCCCTTGTGAAGGGAGGTGGTTGGAGTCAGGAGAGGCCTAAGCATGGACTGCCAAATTCCTCATTCATTTGGTGTTCTAACGGAGCACATTCATAAAGAGCTTGAAAAAAAAACTTAAAATACTTCTATCAAGTCCTTAGTAGGTGGCAGACACAAAAATATACATTTGAGAATGGCCAAACAATGAAAAGTTTGTATAAAATTAATGCTTATAATGCCAACATTTTGAGAAAAGTTTAAATTTATTGTGTACATTAACACTGTTAAGCTCCATTAATTTGGGTTATAATTTTGATTTTTCGATATCTAGGTAAGAGAAACCCTTGCTGCTGAAACCGGCCTGAGTGTACGTGTAGTCCAAGTGTGGTTTCAGAACCAACGAGCTAAGGTGAGCCCTCAAAGCTCTATTTACTATTCATACATCATTTCTCACACGGACCCAGTAATGTACAGTCAGGTAACAAATCCACTGCACACGGCACTGCCCCTAACTGAAGCACACTGACTGAAATAGAGAGAGCAAATCTCAAACTCTATCTGCCTTAGGCTTAACCTCCTGCTGCATTCCACAAAAACTCCCTGCAAGGAAAGAGTAATGCACGTACATCTATTGCATTCTTACATTTATGTCTGAAACCCACCTTTGAGCACTGATGCTATCTTCAAAAGCCACAGAATAATGTAATGTACTCAGATAGATGGTTATGTAGTTCATGCAGGGGTGAACAGTACGGATCATCGTTTTTTTAGTTAAAATAATAGAATCGGTGTAAGATATCTTGATGTGTTGTAATGCGGCTTCATTGATTTCTTTTTATTGATTTTAGATGAAGAAGTTAGCACGAAGACAGCAGCAGCAACAGGAGCAGCAGAATTCACAGAGGCTGGGCCAAGGTACTTTTTTCTATAAAATAATATAAAAACACTTATAATGAATCTTGTTTGTCCAGAATAGATTTTTTTTTGTCTTTCTTTCTTGGGGGAATCATTTCACTCGTTTAGTCAAAATTAAGTGTGTATTTATTGGAATATTTAAAAGTATTATCCGACATACAGGGGCCACCATAAAATGCAATATATTCACATGACATGAAATTAGAATCCTTCCAACTCTCCCTTTGTAACCTGCCATGCTAAATCAGCCATGGATTTCCTGAAACAGAGCAGACGCTAAAGTCTCTCAGCTGAGAATGAAACAGCAAAATGTGTGTGTGTGTGTGTGTGTGTGTGTGTGTGTGTGTGTGTGTGTAAGCAGGGAGATGAATTTACAATGCAAGCACACTTAAAGTGCTGGTATCTTGACCCACCTGCCCACCCTCTTTTTTATGCTCGAGGCAACCCTGCATCTTTTTTTTCCCTAGTTTTTTGACAGAACGGCAGCTCAGGTTTCCATGCAGCCAAGCATAGACTGCAACCTATTCCACATCTCAGATCTGTACAGTGATCGCACCAGTAGTTGAGGATTAACTCCTCACACTATAATTTCAGATAGACTTGTTTAAAGTCGTACAGAAGTTGTAATAGACCTGTCCAGTTCAATTTTTTTTTTACCAAGTATAATTCTTTAAAAAATTAAATTAAAAGTATGGTTTCTGTGAAGATTTGCCATCCCATAATGGGACAATGAGTACTTCATTTTCTTTCCACATTCAGAATACATAGCACTAGGCAAATTAAACTTGCCTCTAAATGTAAATAAATTTAAATGAGAGTGAATGCAATACATTGTCATTCTGGAAATGTTTAATTATACTGAACCAATCTCCAATTATTTTGCTGTGGTATTAACAGGTGTACCCAAAGCAGGCCTATAAAACACTTTTTACCAAACAGAGCCAACAGACACCATCACTTTATTGGTCAATTATTAACAATTCTTTGTATGATTCTCTAGTATATAAAACATGCACACATATATGATCAATTTACCCCTGGATCATTTGTGTAGGAGTTATTACTCTCTATTTACAGTTTGATAATGTTTTTAATGTTCTTAATCCTTGTATCTTTTTATTAGGGATACATTATTGCTTAACAGCTAAAAATTTAACTAACCTTTTGGTCTATCTATTCTTAAAATTATTGCCTTCCGTAGCTTTTAAATACCCAACTTGACAAAATTAGATTTTGAATATAAAAGTGCCATTGTTGCATGTGGCCACTTTCTTTTGCAGAAAACTATACTAAATCTAATTTATAAATCAGATCAAATGTGTTTTACTTGAATGGAAAAAGATCCCTAATAATATTAGCACCAAGTACATTTCTATTCACAATCTTCAGTGAGATAAGGTAGAAAACATGCATTTGTGCTGTACAACATAAGTGCCTTTGTTCCTCACTTTACTTTGGGGAAATCCCAAAGCTAATATTGACATTTTACTGCTGAGCAGATCCCTTTGTACCTTCTCCATTGGAAACTCATAATCTTGAGATCATTGAATCATCTTCAGCGATAAACCAGAAGTAATAATACTTTTATTTTATAGACCAGTGTTAGAACTGTCTTTGTAGTGCCTTCGGTTATGGGCATTTTGTAAAAAGAGAAAGAATATGGCCCAGATTTCTGTAGCGCACACGAACTCTATCACATAGTTCATGGGTTCATTCGCTTTAACAGATATAATATCATCAACAGCTCTGTAGACTCCTGAAATTTGCTCAGTTGTTCTGCCACTGTGAATGAATAGTTTATGTTGTTTTAGTAGATAATAATCTCTTGTTGGTCATGAACCCGTTTTTTCATCCAGTTGGACTTGTAGAGACATAAACTGAAATTGGTTGCATCCATTAGACAGTTAGTCATGAGTGACTTCACCTGATCCAAGTGTTCAGCATTTTTGTAAAATTGGACTCTTTTTGAGGACAGTGT
>JAYDZG010000002.1:17091842-17102302 GCA_034509265.1 Microcambeva bendego
GCCCAATTTACCCAAGGGTACCATGGTCCTGGGAACACTCAAGCATCAGATATTGTTTCATATCCTTGCTATGATCTTTGCATTACTACAATTTCTTTATTTTAAAGAAATAATTAGTTTGTTATTTAAACATTATATTTAACAGGTAACATAATTTTGAGTTACTTAACAAATACAATAAAGCATTTAATGTCTCAAATTATTTAGATGTTTCATAAAAGATGTGATAAATGCTATTAAAAGCAAAATAATGGACCTTTTCTCTTTTTTAAACCCCATGGTCATAGGTCATCTTGGTCAGGTGCAAAGGTTAACCCACGGCACGTTGATCCAGATTGCCCGCAGCAAGTTCATCCATAAGAAAACTCAAACCATAGCTCAGAGGAAGGTCAGACCTGGTTAGAGTGCCTGGCATGGGTTATGAGACAGTGCACAGGGGCTTTGCTTCTTTTAGCCAAGCACCTGAGTTCATTATCTGCTCCCCTTTCTCTGACCCCACATGACTGAGATATTACTACTGCCTCAGGCACTTCTTTCTTACTATCTCATCACCCTCCTTCTATGGGCAGACTTAACCTATAATCTCAGGGCTTTCATGAGAGATCACAGGTGCTTATTTACAAAATAACCATTTTCCATTTCCATAATTCCATGTTACAGCATTACCAGATCCCATTACACAAGTCGATATCTTATTTCTGGGGTTTTATGCTTTGATGAAATATGCTCGGCTTTCTTCTTCCTCAAGCGCACACAGACACAAACACAGGGGGCTAGAACAACAGTCCCAGGATCATGGCATGTTTTCGAACTGAAAGCATCGAGAGGTCATAGGCAAGGCAGTCCATTGAGGTACACAATCGACAGAACTGTTAAATGTTGAAAGGTTCATTAATGTTGCTGAGGTTTCTTCTTAAAATAAAGTAAAACAGTCGTATAGTCACAGACCAACAAGAATAACCTGATTATTCTTCATTCCATATACAGTATATTTGCTTAAATTTAAAGATATTTGTTGTAGCAGTCTAGTAGATGTAGATTTGAATAATGATTCAGGATGCAGTTTCTGATGCTGTGTGGTAGACTTTGTTAAAGCACAATGATTTTCCAAAGAGTCCATGTTGCCACTTCTATTTCAGTAATACATTTTTCAAACCCTAATGGTCATGTAAATTCAACATCCAATGTGGTTTGCACACCAAGATTCCCCTCTCTGAATCTTTTCATGATATTATGAGCTGTATTTTCTTTCCATCTTGCACAGAGAAACATGTCTTTGACTGATTTTCTCACAAACTTGGGCAGTGAACAACCAGCTATCCGTTCTTGCATCATTTCTGTCCCTACTAAGCCTTTGGTAATCCTGTATGCAAATAGATTACATTTTTAAACATTAAAAATAAAATATGATGGGTAATATGGTGCATAAAACTATTGTTTAATACATACATGAGTACAAACTCATTTGTCATTTGTAATGATACATTATTTTTGGCTGACCAATTACTGTATTTTGTAAATATGAACACATTTTCCAATGCCACTGGCTGATCATCCTCTTAAACTCATTTTGCTAAGATCTCATCTGTTATCAGTTAAATTGCTTACTGTGGAACCTTCCAAAACATCCCTTTATAACCTTAGTCTTAACTTCAGTCTCAACATTTCTGAATGTGAAACAGGCATTATAATATATTATGATATTTAGAAAACATAATTTTGTTGGTGAAAGGCATCATTGAAAGAGATCATCCAACTACAGTCATACTAAGCAGGGTCAGGCCTGGCCAAAGTAACTACTATGACGCCTAGTGTGACTGAGCTGCATAATCTGTGAAAACAAACAAAAACCCTCAACAATGGAAAACATTTCTCCATCAAATAATGAATCTATGGTTGTAATGGCTGCTAAAGGGGGCCCTTTCAAGTCCTAAATAAGTGAGTACATTTAAATTAAAAAACAATGGGAAAGTGGGTTTACATCATTGAATTGAAAGGTCCTTAGTTTTGTCCATTGATGTCAAACTTTCGTGAGATAAATTTTTCGCATGGTGGACAAAAGGAGCTGTGAACTAAGCACCTTTTTTGGACAACGTTGTACTTTTTTTTAAATTTCTTTCATTAATTAAAAAATCTCTAGCCATTTTAGAGAGCTGAGGAGTCATATGTTTACATTTCCTGCTACCTCCAACACAAACAGGACGTCTCAGCCTTGGGAGCAGACAGCAGTCTGGGCCTCATACTGGTGAACTTAGTGCATGGAGAAATATTTTCATAGGATTAACCCAGGCCATAGTGGACTATTCTAAGCTAAGGGTTAAGAGTTCAGGGAAGCAAAACGGAGGAGCTCCTGAGTGACTTACTGGAACGCTATTTCAAAACGTGTATTTATTTATGGGAGAATTGTGTGATAGTTTTGATATTTTCATTGTAAAGATACTGAACTGGACTAGGGCCCATGCATGATATTATTAGATTTTAATTAATATCGTGTTCTCATGAGTTACATTTACATACAATCCAATCAGATAAAATATTCAGATAAATAAAGTCATTTCTGCTTAATTCCTCGAAGCAAGGAACCTTAAATGGTCATGTAAGTAAAATGATTGCATTTTAAACATTAAAAATGCAAGCACAAACATTTTTATTTCATATTTTTCTTGAAATATTTGTCATGTATTATATATTACTTTTTGGCTGATTAACAAATGTAAATATGAACACATTTTAAACAAGAGCCCTGCAACAGTCACTCACAAGAAATGATTGAACAAAAGAGAAATCTAATCAATATTTGGTGTGACCTCCCTTTGCCCTCAAAACACAGAATCAGTATTTTTAGGTTCTCAGTGATTTAGTCGGGTACCAGATTATAGTCAGGTGTGACCAACCAGTTATAATTAACAGGTGATAATGATTATCATTTTCATATCTAGGTTAAAATACAGGATTAACTAAAACAGAAACAGCTGTGTAGGGGCTTACAACTAGGTGATGAACACACAGCAATAGTCTTCATGGAAGAGTTGTGGCCAAAGAGCCAAATATTTGACTCAAAGTTGATTCACTGGAAAGTGGAACTATAATGGGTGTCTGTTGGCAACAGTGAAGCATAGTGGAGGTTTCACTTTTCAGAAAATGGACTTCAGGATTTGGTGTCCTCAATGCTGACAAATGCAGACTATATACAGGTATATAAGTATACCATATATATATACATACATAATAACAGTGTTTAAAAAAGTGAAGAAAGGTAATAATAGTGTAAAAATGCATTTCAAAGCTAAAAACGAATTAAAATAGATTTTACAGGAAGTGTAGTAAAGGAAACATTCACTGTATAAACTGAAAAACGCTTGAATATTTAGCTTTCCTGTGAATATCTGGTAATATTTTGTTTATAGATATATAACCACTGGTTCTGATAACTGCTTTACATCTTTGTAGTTGGAGTCAACCAACTTATGTTATTATGGTATTCCTCTGCATTTCTTGGTTTGGCTTCAGAAACTGAACTGCATTTTTGATGTCACCCCACAGGTTTTTTATTGTATTAAGGTCCGGAAATAGGGTTGGCCACTCCAGAAAGTAAGTATTCAATTGATCCATGATACCTGGTATGTGATAAATATACCCGACACCATAGGATGAGAAACAATCCTGTTGTGTACTGTGGCTTGAATGTAGTGTTTCAAGGGTCATCTGACAAACTGCCTGTTGCCCCTAGACTCAAAAAGAACAATCTTGCTTTCATCAGTCTACAAAATGTTGTGCCATTTCTCTTTGGGCCAGTCTGATGTGTTCCTTGCTGGTGAACTGGCTTCACTTAGTCATTTCATGTTGTCACTAGTAACATTAGATGTTCTTTCTGGAAATAATCAGAGCATGAGCCTTTGCCATTTTGGCTATTCTTCAATCTGTTCAACAGTAGTTCCATGCTTAAAGGCATTTGAGATCATTTCAGACTAGATTTTTTAATCTTTTTAATCAAAGTATGCTCTTTCTCAGAACAATATCTGGAACAATCCATTTTGCCTAGTATTTCAGAAGAAAATGTACTATGACCAACATGTGCAACATTTACCATCCTGCTACCTTAAATAAGGGCCAAAATTGAAACCCATTCTTGAATGGCTTCACCGGATGAACTTGTTACTGCTATAATTTTATGCTTCAGTTGCTCAGAATGAGCACATGTATGTCCTAATTGTGGTGTTTGTTTTGTTTTTGCAATTCAACTATTTACTATCAACCATTCTGACCAGCATCCAGCATTAACTTCAGCCATTTGAGCTTTGACCCCCTTGATAGTGGTCCACCTTGGACAATTTTTGATAGATACTGACCACTGCAGACCGAGAACACCCCACAAGAGCTGTGCTTTTGGAGATGATCTGACCAAGTCAATCACAATTTGGCTCTTTTCAAACCCACTCTAAAAAGCCCATTTTTCCTGCTTTTAACATCAACATTGAGGATAAAGTGTTCATTCGAGGTCTAATATATCCCACCCACTAACTTCACCTACTTTTGTCAGTGGTTGTAATGTTATACCTGGTAGATGTGTGTACATATTTATCCCCTTCTTCATTAACCTTTGACAGGGCTCAGTTTAGATTTTTAGTTTAGATGAAATACATGCTGAGTGACTGTACATAGTGATATACTATTAGAATGAAATTAATTCATTGCATCTAAACAGTCTTTTATAAACTGAAGATTTAAAATGAGAAGTCAAGCCCCAATCATATTGCTGCCTCTAAACACTAAACGTTTTTTTTTCTGGAGATGAAATTTCACCCACTTAAGGATCATTAAAATGAGATCATATTAAATATTGTTTCTTGAGAGGCATACTGAAAGAGAGACAGGAGATATACAGAGGAGATTTGTTTGTCAGTCAAATGTTGACTGCACTAATCTCTACCTGTCAGCAGGGACAAGAGGGGGAGTCTAATAGCTGAGGGTCATTTTTCTGCAAATCTCCTCATTAAATGTTGACAAAACCGCCAATTTTCTGTAATTTTTGCCACAGCCTTCTTTCAACACGTTAGTCACTCAGAGCCACAGAGTAGCACCAGGGCTCAGCCTTTGACATGTATCTCATGACGTTCCTCTCCAGTCAAGGGAAGGGCCATAATAGTTGGGCTTTTCAGGTCAGGTGGACACAGCTTGCAAGTTAAAGGCTCAGGAGACCATAAAGGAGCCCTTTGTGTTTGCCCTCGTGGAGAGCGGGCAAAGGGATAAGAAATGTGCTTAATAGCGCAGGAGGGGGGGCTTATCATCAGTTGCCATTGCTGCTCCAATATCAATGAGGATGACAGACTTATCAGTGGCATAAGGCCCACGTAAAGCCATGGACTAGCCCTCTCAGTTTTGATCTCTGGTCCGCTAAGATGGCCCTTTCATTCAAGCTAAGCACCAACTAGCATACCTCTCTCTCTCGCCCTCTCTCTCTCTCTCTCCATTTCTCTCCCTCACTATCTTTAATTTCTCTCTTTTCCCTTCACTCATCATCATCCTTTGTTTGTAAACTCCTCCAGTGATTTTTTTCAAGCTATTATTCCCAAATCTTGATTTCTTAAGCAACTGGGCTGTCATTAAATGGTGAAAGTCTGGTGACTGCTTTATTTGTCCTCTAACAAATAAAACTGCATTTTTATTCAGAAACATGTTGTTTTCTCAATACTGAAATATTGTATTTGCCAATCACATTTATATAAACTAAGATGTTTGGGTGGCTAATGCACTGTTCATCATGAGTTGATGAGAATGACACTAAAGTCACTGACCTGGCCTGGCATACACGCAAACACTATTGTCAGTGTTTGAGGGAGAAAAGGTTGAATTGGGTCTCTTCATGCTGTCGTTGGGATTTTTGATATCTGATCTCTGGGACTGGTCTAAGCACCTGTGTGGTAGGGCGATAAGAAGCAGCCTCAGATTGAACATGTGTCAGAGGGGCTGTGTGGGGTTTCGGTTCTCCTTGACCAGGTTAAGGGTTGTGTATGAGGCAGCAGATTCACCATTGGGAAACTGATATTAATTAATCAAGATATAAAAGAGAAAACATCAAGAAGATATAAAGAAAATGCAGATTTGAAAATAAACAATAAGAAGTTGTATGAAATCTATAGGAAAGAATTGGTTGTCAGGCAGCAGGACTAAGCAATTGCAGGGGGGTTGTAGCAGCTAGTATGTACCAACAGATACAGCTTAAATTATAGAAAACATTAATACTTGTGATTAGGTGACACACAGTGAACAGTGTAAG
The DNA here is from genome assembly GCA_034509265.1 of Microcambeva bendego. NCBI lineage: Eukaryota > Metazoa > Chordata > Actinopteri > Siluriformes > Trichomycteridae > Microcambeva > Microcambeva bendego. The sequence goes on from JAYDZG010000002.1 coordinate 17,098,120, forward strand.
CCAGGATGATACATCTCACAATGCAGAAGGTTTGAAGCAACTGCAACCTATTTTTGGTACCAGAAACCATAGATATATTTATATGGAGCATCCAGAGGAAATCCACACAGACATGGGGTGAACATGCTCCACACAGAAAGCACCTGAATGGCCCAACCTGGGGATTGAACCCCAGACCTTCTTGCTGTGAATACAATATGCACATGATATTAATTTATTATTTTCCTAGACCATTTTTAAAAGTCAAATTAATTAATTCAAGTAATTCAAGACATGTATACAAAATACCCACAGAAAGACTAGTCTCATTATGTCTTAACCACCATAAACCATTAAACAGGGCTATTACCATCAAGGAGAATCTGCATTTTTAAAATCCCTGTATCACTATATATCCACTCTGATGATAATCAGATAATCTTATGGTATGTTTCACCCCTAAATTCCTTAAAGTAGTAACTTGAGGAGCTTACAGCCGCATGCACTCACACACACTGCCATACACACCTGCACAATCCAGGCCTTTCATCAAGAGTCACGGTGAGGAGCAGGTACTGACAGACTCAAACACCTGCTATCATGAAGTATGTTCTCCATCACTGAACCCAGCCCTTATAGGACTGGGAGACTATTGTTCTCACTCTGTGCTGACAGCCAAGGTATTCCTGGACTCCTCAAGCACATGCAAGAACAATGGCCAATTCATAGGTGTTGGTATAGGAAGCTTGTATATGCTTCAAAATGAATTCTATTCCTACAAGAAATACATAACTCCTATTAACAAATAAATCAAAACACAAGTGACTTTGTGGTATTAAAATCTATGCAATCAATGCATTAAAACATATTCATTTGACCTAACCCCATGCAGTGACTACACCAGTCAGAAACTGTCTCACTGTGACTGTAAACAAGATGAAGCTGTTACAGATGAATAAAAATCCAAATTATTATACATTCCGTAGATTACATATTTTGAAATTCACACATTTTGTCTGCTTTAAAGTCTCACTTTATTTACTATCCAGATCTGCAGCATGACCCACTTTCAGTGCATTATTATGGATACCAGAATCTCCCAAAAGATCAAAAGATCTTTTTTATGATGTATAGATCAAAAGTGCCTAATAAAACTGAATATAAAAAGCCAGACATTTAGACGTCTAGATAAAACTAAGAGAAACAAAATTGCATACACACAAAAAATAAACTCTTTTCCTTTACACTGTGCTAATTTTAGCGGTGGATGAGAATTTGCTCATTCATCTGGATAAGAGGCAGCTCAGGTCTCTGGGCCACTCCACCTGGGTCTCTTAGCTCCAATCCCTTGCACCCGATCAGCCTCATTAGTTTACTGCTCAAGAATTCTTGGTCAAGTGAACGGCTGCACCGGCAAACAAAGCCCCACTGTAAGAAAGATTACAGCTTCAACAGCAATGCTTTTGATGAGCTAGCCTGTTCAAAATGTTATCTATACCACCATCACCTTGAGGTCAACAAAAGCATTTTTAATCACTCATACCTTTACATATGTGGTCTGTTCTTTCTTATAGGATAGAAATATGAGTTCTCAGACAGATGTTCTCTAAAGCATTCTTAGAAGTGTGTAAGATTAATTGCGGATAAAATAAATCAGTATCTGTAGTTTATGTTTTAGCTCCCAGAGTTTTCCTATATTACTTGACAGTTGTTCTCCTTACACCTTGACAAAAGAAATCTCTCGATTAAACTTATTCCAAACGTTCTGTGGATCCTCCTTGTCCTTCTTTGAAAACATCAGATAAGCAGTTTTTCTTCTTAGTTAGCAGTAATTGTGGAGTTACCACTGAATGAAACCCATTCTGACTGAAGGATTGTCACTGAGCCCTTGGATAGATTTTAGTAAGAAAGCCCCTTCCCTCTAATTCATCCTTGTGTTCATCGTCCCCAGCTGTTCCACATGTGTCCAGTGTTTGGTCTTTGTACTTGGCACTCATTCAGTTCATTGTCGTCGATTTTCTTTTCTCCTGACTACCGCATGCTCTAATGATTTGACTTGTTTGTACTCTGTATCTTCTAGTTTCTGGGTACTTGTTACTACTTATTTTGTTATTTTCTTGCTTAGTGTGTGTTTGTGTTTCCAGCTCCCCTTGCCCCTAGATTCTTTATTCCTTGTTCCTATTTTTTAATGTTGATGCAAGTTTCAGCTCCCCGGGCTCCCTTTCAGGTTTCAGGCAATTTTCTGGCTCCCTTGCCAGTCCTAGTTCCATTGTTGGCTCTGGCGGCCCCCTTAGAGGGCTTCTCGCCAGTCCTGGGTGACCCTTGGTGGTTATTTAATTCATCTCATTGTTTATGAAACTAACAAAAGTACAAATGAATGAAATAATATTTTGATTTTGATTTAATTGCATTCTGTTTAAATAACCCATGTTAAATTTGATGCCTATCAAGCACTCAGAACATTAAGAGCAAAGATGTTGAAGGTCAAGTATTATAAGACATAAGCAGGTGAATCATGGTGACTTGGGGATAAAATGAGGATCCATCAATGGTTGGGTCTGTACAAGCAATGATGAGTAATGTTAATTAGTTCTAAAAGAAAATCTCTCAATGCAATATTGCAAATTATTATTATTTCTACTAATAATTGTAAAAATAGTCCAAAAAAATTGAATTAGACACCTGTGCTTGCTTAAAATAATTTATTTGACAAGTCAAAAAGAACTATACGTGCTTATATCAGCAAAGTCAAAAAATGTCATGGATTGGAGGTGCATCACTGGCCACAGCTTAGGTAACTTACGTAATTTAATTAATTTTAATCATTTTAGACACTATGTACTACAACAGTATGGCTTTAGACACAGGGAGTGTGTGCGCGCTTGATTGTCTGTATGTCTCCTCTTAAAATATACAGTGTATCAAAGTTAGACAATGGCTTTCATGAACCTTTAAGGAGCTGAAGTCTCAATTCGAACACGAATGGACAAAAAGCTAAAAACTGCAATATGTCTCTTTCCTTTTCAAATCATTAAAATGTCTTATTAATGAGAATTCTGATGGAACAAAAGGCTCAACATACACAACTTTATGGAGTGTGTCTTTATTCTAATTTCAAATAAAGATTGAAGACAGAATTAATAAATCACAGTCTATTTTTTTTAATAAAATGTCACAACTGTGTATGCTTTTAAAATACAATTAAATTGATCATCATACTTTGTATATTAAAGGTTCAAGGTAATTACCAAATTATATTTTTTCTTTACAGTTTTGTCCAATCAGAGGAGTCAAGACCTTTATTGTCATTTCAGCTACACACAAGTAATACATACTGAAATGAAACAACGTCCAGGACCAGGGTGCAAGACAAAAAACTTACAAAGTGCCAATAAAAAATCAATGCATAGACCTACAGCAAATATGAAAAACATTTCTAATCTAAAGTAATTGGGGCTGACCAGTCTATTGACCAGAGTGGTGTCAGAGTAAACAATAAATGAGGGTCAAAACATATACTGAGATACAGTTAACATTTAACATCTAAACGTTTCCATTTTTGTGTCACATATACATGTCGATGTCTTATTTATTTATTTCATTCATTCATTTATTCATCTCTCTCTCTCTCTCTCTCTCTCTCTCATTCTGGAACAATGGCAGACCTGAAGAAATAACCAGCTATATGATGCCCTCTACTGCTCAGTGTACCATAAAACATGTTGCTGTTGATGTCCAAAGAACTAAACGCAAGGTAGACTGCAGTTATTGAGTCTTGTTAACAATGTTAATACATTATATTATTTTGTAATTAAATTTTAATTACATTAACGAAACGTGAGAGATATAAATTCAGGTCTACTGCCTTGTTTTACATGTGTGTGTAGATGTATAGACCAAAAAGAGCAATAATTTTGAAGTAGAGGGCGGCACGGTGACTTAGTGGGCAGCACTGGACGAGAAGGTCTTGGGTTCGATCCCCGGGTGGGCAGATCTCAGTCCTTTCTGTCCGGAGTTTGCATGTTCTCCCTGTTTCCGCGTGGGTTTCCTCCGGGTTCTCCGGTTTCCTCCCACAGTCCAAAGACATGCTAGCAGGTTGATTGGAGACACTGAATTGTCCTGTAGGTACCTGTGATGGACTGGCGCCCCATCCAGGGTGTTAGAATGAGCCTTGCGCCGGTTGAAGAGCTGGGATAGGCTCCAG
>JAYDZG010000002.1:17150476-17161661 GCA_034509265.1 Microcambeva bendego
TATGTAGAGAGCGCACTAAGTATTTGAAAACACCCTAAATCTTGGTGTGTTTTACATATATAGGCAACATTATAATTATTATTATAAATGTTTGTAACTTGTTCTTTTCTTGTTGACTTCGTTTCAACATTAGTCTCAAGAAAGAAAAAAAAAAGTACCATATTAATTTTTTTATTGATAGATAGAATTATTGTACTATATATCTTTTTGAAATATAGTACTATATATATATAACAATGTTTATTATAAATTCTTACACTTTTCATGTTTCACAGAACTGTCATATTACCATTTCCACTATAAGAGAAAGTTCTTTTGATTTAAAACTTCTTTTCATTACCTTTCTTGGCATAGCCTTTCTAAATCTTTCCACATCCACCACATCCTCTGAAACGAGCAATGGCTTGTGTTAGCTTTTTCCATCTGCTATTAAAGCGAAAAACCACCGTCAAAGGAAAGAATTCAGAATGAGGTGCATTCATCCATTTCAGGTCAGTTCGGGTTATAATGCTTGCTAAAGAATAGCATGTCTTGTGCTAATAATGATGAACTATTCTTCATCAGAGAGCAAGGTTAGTGTAATTCCGGGATAACAAAAAAATTGCAGTTACAGTTGAAGTCTTAATTTTTCTCTTGGGTTGCAGTCATTTAAACTCATATTCATCCAACAGGTAATTCTTCCAACAGATAATTTCATACATAATTCAGTTATCCAACCACCAAGACATAATTCTGACAATGCGTGATGACCTACCTTCTTGCCTCAATGCTTACTATCATGGGAAAATCAAAAGAAATCATCAAGAAAGCATCAGGAAGACATTTAGAAGCTTGGTACATCGGTGGGAGATATTCCCAAACCCCTGAAGCGACCATGTTCATCTGTCAAATGGTAGAATGCAAGTGTAAATAACATGAGATCACACAGCCATCATACTGTTCAGGAATGTGATCTTTCTCCTAAAGATGAACATACTGTGGTGAGGTAAGCAACCCAAGAAAAAAAAGCAAACAATGTTGTTACAATGCTGATGAAACTGGGAACATAAATGGCAGAGGTAAAACGTAACTAATTACATTTACTCACGCTAATGTAATTAAGTAGTTTTTCTTTGAGTACTTTTTAACTACATTTTACGACTTGTACTTTTACTTAAATATGTATTGTAACATGAATTGTAATTTGCTACATTTTGAATAACATCTGTTACCGAGTAAAAAATAAACTGCTAAAATTGCATCTGGGAAGATGCAGGGAACAGGGTTGCCAGATTACAGTGGTTTTCTGCCAAAACTTTTATTGATATCCGCCAAAATGCACGAAAACTGGCACACTGTACACAGCGCTCACACAACGGAGGTTCGGTAAGCCTACGTGTAATATTACAAAGTACTTTTTATGATTTTTTTATTATTAAATGAATCACTTTAAAAAATATATTATTTAGAATAAAATATCTAAAAAATAATAACAAAAACATTACTAAATTACACATTTGCATTACACAGGACAGACACAACATAGTTAATGTTAAGTAACATTTACTTTTTTAAAGAGGGATCTGGCAACACAGCTGCAATGTCAGCGAGTGTGACAGCTGAACAGTCAGATCAGTTTTCAATAGAAGAGATATAGCTTGTAATTAGTGATGACTAATCGTAGATTTTTTTACAGTTGCACGGCAGCATAAAGAAAGGCAATTGGCTCTATTTGGAAGATAATCATAGTATTATGACTGATCGGTGTATTACAGTAGGTCATCAGTGTTTTTAAAGGCAACCTTTGCACTGCTAGGACATTCAGTCAAATCCCAAGAGAAAAGACTTGGGAGTTTCCCTTTATTACAAATTCAAATACCAATTATGACATTAAAGCATTTGTTGAAATGATGTACATTGTTTTACTGTATGTTGGTGGAATTATTTTGGCTTAACCCCCCATCTGTAAAATCAGAATCAATCACCAAGGTTTTCACTGATTATTTTAAGCTTTATGGACACTTGACTGGCTTAAATGTAAGATTATTTTGTTGATTTGAGTCATTTATGAGTTACTTGAAGCAATGTGCTGACTGTGTGTCTTTAGGGAATAACAAGTGAATCATTGGAAATTAGCTCAACATTGAACTTAATCGTACAATGACTCAACCTGCATCATGCGCCGTGTGATTGCAGCTGCCGTTTGCACCGTTCAGGGGAAAAAACCTCTGCTGAACTGAAGACATTTAAAAAGGCTGTTGGATTAAATGATTATTCCACATGACCGTGATCAAATGTGAAGTTCACATAAGAGTTGTTTCATGGTATTCTGCTGCTGAGCCCAAGGAGCCGAAGCCAATTCTGTATCTGATGAATAAACAACTTTATGTAATCACTGAAATCATTTTACAATATCTGTTTCATGAACTGTTTTTTTTTCCATGTATTTTCTCCAAACTTTTTAGCATGTTGGATTGCCCGATTGTGTCATGCTTCGTCTACACTGATACTGATCCCTGCATTCATTGAGAAGAACGAATCTAACTCATGTGCTTCTGAATTTTGTCCCAATGCGATTGGCGAGTACATATGCAGATCAGCCCTGTCTATGAAGAGACACACCCTGATCAACACATCACATCAAACCGCCAGAAAGTCACATCATTTATCAGAAGTCCTGCCTCAATTTCCCACGGCTATGTGAATAACAGGCCAATAATTGTTCATGTGATCGCTCAGTTGAGCCACTGGCAAAGCTGAGACTCGATACAATGTTTGAGATCCTAGCTCTGGTTTGCTTGCGTGTGCTTTACCGCTGTGCCTCCTGTGTTGTGTAGTAGTGTTGATAGTATAGGCTTTTAAATGACTTTGTAGCTGTTGTGTAATGTACACTAGGTATGGTTTGGTAAGTCATTAAGCTATCGTTTTTAAGCTTACTAGATAAATTAGTTTGCTGTAGCACAGATATTTTGTGTAGGGTAATTGTATCCTAGCAGTAAAAGTACTGGATTAGTAATCAGAAGGTTGCTGTTGGGCCCTTGAGCTCTTAACTCTCAATTGCTCAGACTGTATAATGTCACAAAATGTAAACATTCTATTTAATTTTGCATTTTTCCAAAGTTTTAATGGTCACTTTGTCCATGGAGGGTCTTTAACAGCTCTCGTCTTCTCCAGTACATACGCAGTCCCATAGGGCGTCAGTTAATCGGAGGTACATACAGGACAATTCGGTGTCTCCAATCAACCTGGTAGCATGTCTTTGGACTGCTGGAGGAAGCCCACGTGGACACGGGGAGAACATCCAAACTCCACACAGAAGGGACCTAGATCACCCACCCGGGATTATTACATTTCCACACTTTTTTGCAAATCTGATGCTCTGGGCCATATAATGCATGTATTGCGTTATCAGTATTGCAGTGTTGTTTATCTGTCTATTTCTCGAGGTAATAACAAAAGCACAAATCCCTTTTTTTCTAGCTGATCAGTCGAAAGGACAAAGCCACTTTTGAGAAGCTGGACTTCCTGACCTCAAAAGAGGAGAACTACACCCGGATGAGAGAGCACATCAGTTCCCTCAAAATGGTTCCATGCATTCCTTATCTCGGTAAGTGTCGATTTTATTGTTGTGGATTTTTCCATCTTCACTGTTTTACCATTCACTAGTTTCTTTGAATATGACATATTGATGTTTTAAATGTCAATAGCGTAGTTAGGCCGCGCCTGTAACCTGGGCGTAGACCTTGCCTTTGATTTTTCCAAAACATAGTGGGCTGGCTTTTTTGAATTACTCCTTGGTATACATAAGTGAGTGAGTAGATGAGTATGTGGTGCTCTATTCTGTGGTGTTCCTGCATGGTGCCAGGTGCTTCTGGGTGTTTCTTCGAACACTGAAGGTGGTTTGATGAATACGTGGATACATGTTGTTCAACATTAGTCAATTGAAAGTGTATTTTCATTTCTGTTCATGTGCCCCCGAAGAGCTGCTTGTATTTATATGCATTTTAAAATTCATTTCAAATGGATCTGCTTTGCAAACCGTTGTTAACTATCTCCTCTGGCCATTATTATTATTAGTAGTAGTATTATCTGACTACTTTTATAAATGCATGATGTTCACTCTAATTGTTTAACACAAAATTAAAAGGTGTTACTTTGTGCTTTTGGAAACAACTTAATCATGTATATTAACAGCAAAGACCTTGTCTCAAGAGGCTTGCTTCATTTACAACTATACTCCATAACCATGGGCATTAATATAAAGTTGTCCCACAGGTACACTCTAAGCTCGCACTAATTATGTTTGGGAGAAGTCAGTCAGTCTTCTCTCTTATGGGAAGTAGTGTTGGATGATATGATTGTATACTAGCTTTAATTACCTGTACGGTATTAAGTTTTGTGTGCGCCAGCCTTCCCTGGCATAGTTTATCCAACAGCCATTGGCTTTAGTAGACAGCAAATCTTTTATATATTTATACAATCTACAATACAATCTTCTGCTATGAATAACTACATTTTAGCATGCTTTAAATGACGTACGAACTCTAATGAATAAATAAAAAAAACTATATTAATAACCCATCAAAATGAATTATGGACTGTTTCCCCAGTCTTACAGTCTTTCTGATTCTCCTGAAGCATGATACACACCAGATACACTTTCAGTAAGACTCATATCTGGACTGTGCACACATTCTGTGTCTATGAAGTCACACTGTTGTAGAGTGTGAAGAATTGCTGTAATACAATTTCACTACATGTTTCTGAATCGATGAAAACAAGCTGATTTATGGACCTACTCGAACACAGCACACATGCGCTGTCTTTCAGTTCATCTGAGGTGAGCTCGATACCAGAAAACTTGGCAACGTTTATGAATAAAGTTGATATATGGGTATCTTTATTTATAATATAGTTTCAGGTTTCGCTTCTTGATAAATTGACGGACTGTGTTAAGTGAGAAGTTTTCCAAAGCCTGTGTAGTTGGATTCATCTTTGGAGTGTGACTTATTTCCTTAACATCCACTGGAAGACTTGAAGGCTACTCTTATTTCTAGCCTTGACTTACATGAATTACTCCTTAGAATTGCATGCATCTTTATTTAATAATAAATACTTTGGGTGGCAACAAAAACCTTAATTATTTGATTACCCAACTTTTTAAACGGAGCCATTTCCGGGCAGCTCGGTGGGTATCACTGTCTCCTCACGAAAAGAAGTTTCCAGATGTGGGCGTACATGTGAGACATTTGTCTTGGAATAAAGTGTTGAAAACTACCTTCAACCATAAGTTGTTTGTCTAAGGATGATCTCGCTGTGAATTTGTGTGAAGATTGACTGCAGCTTTTAAGACACACTGATCAGCAGCAGATTACAGATGCTGCTCCAGCTGTGTGACTGCTCTCTGGATCAGGGTAACCATAATAACCATATGGTATTCCACTGGGTTCTATTCAGGCTTTTCCATTCTGTTCATTCCATTCTTAAGGTTTTAAATCGGTATCCCTATTTAATTTTAGTGGGTGTAGTGTAGGGGTTGGGGCGGCACGGTAGTGTAGGGGTTGAATTATGTTCTTATTAAATATTGTAATATATAACGTATATACTGGATATATACATATACAGTCGTGGAAAAAAATAAGAGAACACTTAAATTATCAGTTTATTTTAGGTTACAATGTGATTGACAAAAATGAGCAGTGCTGTTTTTTCTAAAAACTAGAATATTTATAGATTAAATAAAAAAATAAAACAACAGAAATTGTTAACTAAATAAACTAAAACTTTTAAAGTGGTCTCTTATAAGGTATTGGGGGGGGCTCACATGTCCATGCAAGCTTGAGGAACTATCTAAATACGTTAAGTACAGTAATATTATTTGATGCTGTAAAAAAAACTAGACTATTCCTGCTAAGAACATGAATAAAGTTTCCCTCTGTTAAATTAATTTGTTAGTTTTCTACGTGTGTGTTTTACTGCTATATGTGGTAATATGTAAAACTTATTGCAATTCTTGTTGAATTTAAGGTATTAATTAACTACATGCGTCCATTATCGTTAACGGCTTGACCGTTGCTTTTTTTTTTGTTCAATTGAATACATTTCATATATTAAAGGTATTTATTTAAAGTGTTCTTTTTGGCTGAGCTCCGCTGCTAACGGCGTTACGCCGTTGCTATGGCGACTAACACGTTAGGGTAGTGCATGCTAAAAAAGGCATTAAAGTTCATATTTTTCTTGCAATTCGGCGTAGAAGCGTCGTCTGTAAGTACTAAACTTTATATCACCAGTCATTTGCGAGTGTTTAGCTAACACTTCCGTAAACGTCTCCATAACGGCGCGGCCTTTGCTTTTTTTTGTTCAAGTGAATACATTTTGCCTTTAAAGTATTAATTTAAAGTGTTCTTTTTGTGTTTACGGAGCGACATGTGGTATTTTGTAAAAATATATTGTTCCGAGTTCTTAGTGCTATTGTTCAGATAAATCTGTTTATGCTGTTGCTATGGCGATGCAAAAAAATACCTTAAAGTTTCATGAAATGAAAGTAAATGTGCTTTTTTTCAATTTAATACATTTTGAGTATGAGGTTTTTATTTAAAGTGTTCTTTTGTGTTTTGCACTGCTACTGTAAGGGCCGGACGTTTGCCAAGGGCCAACGTACAACCCCTCCCACTGCTTCCTATTATGGATGCTCAAGATGTTTTCAAGATAGAAATATGGCATGTCACATGATCAGTATATTGTCACTACATTAAAATACCGCCACCATATTTACATACTTTTTTCCATGACAGAAAATGTCATTATTGAGTTTATATGCATTACATAACAATCAATTGTTCAGTAACAGGTAAAACTTTAAGCTGATATGCTTGCTGATGCAGAGCCACATATTTAAATATACATGGTATGGTATTTAATAACAGACTAAAGACTACCTCTTGTTTATTAGATATTTTATTTTATTCGTTTTATCCATATTTAGGCTTACCGAGGGTAGCAAGCATCAAATTCTGTTCTTAGACTGTGTGCTCGAGGCGGCACAGCTTTTGTGAAAGACTACAGTCACAACATGCCCTGACCACAAACATATTGACACTATAATGAACACAGTATACAGTCCACAAACCTTGTAACCCTTATTACAAAGTAAGGACGTTATGTGTTTGGCTAATTAACCCTCACCCAGCAGGGTTTTGCATTAAAAAGTAAAATAATGTAATCATATACATGTCATTCGATGAGATCATTCCTGTCAGATAAAACACAAGCTGACATCACACATGCTTAGCTTACAAGCAAACATTTGTGTATAGCAAATTTACTTAGACATACAATATAACCTGTACAACAGGATTTGCATGTTCCTTTATTACTACAAAATTATAATTATATACAAAAATGTGTTGGGTTTACATTTGATTTTAACATTTATACACTATGTACAATATTGGATTTATCTATCATACTGCAGAAAACCTGAAATTACTATAGATATACAACCACGCCCTGGAATTTATAATAGTATTTCTCTCTTTATGTTTGATTTCATTCAAGATATGAAGAACCTGATGAAACTTAAGTTTAAATAACTGAATCACTCATTTTTGATTGACGCATCGGTGACCCTCAGTGTGTCTGCTTCAGGCACTGCCAATTATCCCTGCTAGATGGTTCCCAGAATTCAGAATCCCAGCACTGGTGTGCTAGTACATCACAAAACACCCCATAGTCCCCTTATTTCTAACATTTTCATGTAAACATGGCTTAGGATTTGGTTTCAATTATGGTAGTTGGTACCATGTTGCGGTTGTCCGATATTTGGTTTATTTCCTGCTTTTTATCTTTCTAACTTTGGATCATGCTATAGGTTTGGATACTATAAGACTTTTTAAGCCTTTTAGCCTAATAGAGAAGTGTTTAACATTTCAAGTTATAATATTTCAAGTAATAATAATAATGTTTCTGTGAAAGTAAACTTTGGAGTACAGGCAGCAATCACAGGAAGCTTGACTAAATACTACTAAGATTATGGTCATTGCCATCTACTACATAAAGTACTGATAAAAAAAGAACTATTAGATGCATCCTTTACCTGAGCTTTTTCTTGTTTTCATCTTCAGTCTATTTCTCTTTTATATTCCATGTTGTATAGGAGTGAAATGTGAATTTTTCTGTCAAATTATGGGCAATATTTTGCGCCAGTAGTCACTTAAATTTTATTTATTAGACAAATTGAGAAAAGCATAATATTTCTGCAACTGGGTTTAATATCCTTCACAACTTGTAACAGAATAGACACTATTCTGACTAGCAGAACACAGAGGCTAATGTCTTCTTTTTATCTACCAGAGTTGCCTTTCAATATCAATGTGGACATCTTTCCGTCTTAACCTTTTTTGCTCGCCCAAACACATGCACTTTGTAATCAGATGAGTTTCATTGTGTAGTAGGAGTTCAGCTTGTCTGCATTATTTGCCATGGGTTTTAATGAAAAGTGTTGGGGTTGGGCCTTATCATCATCACTACTTTCTTTAAGGAGTAAGATCCTCCTCTGAACTCGGCCCAGTAAACTCCATCCTGGTAGCGGCTGCGGTAGTGCCCTCCTCGATACCAGACTCCATTCAGGTTGGAGTGAGCACAAGCATTATACCACCAACCTCCCTTCTGGTAGTGGGCACAGTTACCTATGAAGAAATTTACTCAGTGAGCATTATTATTATTTAACATGTTATGTAAAAATGTTTACTACTAGGTAATTGTTTCATTTCAAACTTGCATGATAAAAGTGATACTCACTGATGGACCACACATTTGAACCCATGTCTAAATATGTGCATCACAATGTTACATACAACCTCCATTAGAAAAATAAATAAATTTGTACTAATGGACATTTACTTTGACGTTTAGTTCATGTATCTGCTAAATTCTGAAAATGTTTGAGATTCTTGAGAGCTTGCTAATATCTATGAGGCCAATTATAAGTCACATCATACCATTCAGAATGTCAAAGATGACAGAATTTTAGAGACAAATATTATAACTTACAACAGTAAGGCCTCTCTCAAAGTGAAATTATTAAACTAACATGATACCTGGAACCTGGCTCAGTATATGGCATCTTCATCGGGATGCCAAGTTAACCCTTGTACAGTCTGAAGAAGCTTGATCGGGAAAAGGTAGCACCAAGAAACCACTTTTTACAGAAGAAAAGGGGGTGAAAAGGCCAAGATGTGCTAAAACTCACAATTATTGGAATGAAGATAAGTGGAGAAGAAGAGTATTATTGCATTTTGGTAGTTGTTGCCAGTGGTGGTGTCTAAATTGCCACAAAATGCTGAACAGTACCAAGGTTTAAGTATTTATAATGTTCCTTCTGGAAAGTGCCTGGTTGGGAATGATTTTATCTTTTAGCATTATACTGATTCCAAGTAGACTGCAAATGCAATGAAATCGTGTTTTGGATCAAAACATGCTGGACGAAGCCTGGTATAATATGCTAGGAGAATAATTTAGAAGAAAATTAGGACAGTGTCTCCTAAAGAGTTCAAGGAATGTCACACCAAATACTGACTTACCTGTAAAAGCCACAAGTTCCTTTTGTAAATATGGTGTGCATACTTTGTTTGTCTATGAATACAGATACTTAGCAAAGTTTTAATGACCAATCATATCTCTTGTTCAAACAATAAAGCAAGCTGTGTTTTTTAACCTCTGAACGCTGTCAGCTGTTTTCCATCATCATCAGTCTCGGCAGAATTATTACTACAATTATTTAGCATTGTATTCTACATTTGACTGTTTTTAAGGTAAATGACAAAATTAAATGACATTTTAACCCTAGTTCTCTTCAAGAACAAAACACATCAGATGCTTTTCTGTTCATTCTATATAACTGTGTTAGTATAAATGATGAATTCAGTATCTTACCTGTGTATACATCATGGTCTCTGTCCAGGGTAGTAAACTGCTTTCCATTGTGCCAGGTGAGGGAATCGCCCGCGTTGCCATGGTATCGGCCCACTCTTAGTTTGTAGAACTCGGTCTCATGTTCTACCCTGAAGCTGGCATATTCTGCGTACGTTTTCCGTCCTGCCCAGTCCTCCAGGGTTACCAGAAGCTTGTAGTTGCCCTGATTAGTAAGCCAGTATATGTTCTCTAGCCCTAGCCAGTATTCACCATCTATATTTCCAAAGCCTTGCTGTGGGAATGAAATATAAATGTTAAAACAAGAAAAACAAACATTGATAATTTTCCTTTCCTGTCTGATTTTTAACTAAGCTAGTCAGTTTATTAACTCTAAATATATTTCACTTCATTGTTACAAATATTTTAATAGCATGTACATTTGTTACACAGTTAAGTTAATGAATATCTTTCTTGAATGTTCTTTCTTGCTCTCTTTCGAACACATGCTTTGCATTAGGAAAATCGATTTGCCCAATCACGTCATGTTTGCTCTTGTTCCAAACATTAAAGACCTGGCTCTTCAGTTTCAAATGTTGTCATTCATTTTATTAAAACTTAAAACAATGGCACAAATCAATAATTAACCATGTGCTGAGGGTCATTTTGATAGTAGAAGTTTCCTCCGACCACAACGTCAATGTAATTGAAATGTTCTGTAATTTTTGGCCTGAATAAAGGAAAAAGTGATTTCAAATGGAAATGCAGTAACTACAGTAGAAAATGGGAAATGCATGTCATTGCTATTTTAGAGTGACACAGCCAATCATGTGTTGATGCTTGACGGGCGAACAGCACTGCTGGGGATGCCCCCTGGGTAACAATGGTAGCACTACCTATCTCAAAGTTATTTCAAGAGACATGGATAAGGGCTATTCTTCTCCCCATGACTGAGTGGTTTCCTTCAGGTGCTCTGGTTTTCTCCCACTGTCTAAAGAAGTGATGTGAATTGGAGATAAATAAAATATGCATGACTGTGTTTGATTTGTTTCTTTCATGAATGTAACCAACCATTTGATTTTTCAGCATTCTGTACAAGCAGAACCTCATCTTACTTTCTAACATGCTTTTCTGTGACTTTAAGGGTAAAGTTAAGCTGGTCAATGAGAAATGATCTAAGTATCCAAAACACAGGTTTGTTATTAGGAAGCAATCTAACTTTGTAAGGTTCTGACGTGTTTACCAGTAAAAAAATAGCCTGTCTAACAATGAGTTTCAGGGCAGTGATAGTTCAGGG